>RJWM01050649.1:0-10696 GCA_004363535.1 Dasyprocta punctata
GTGGAGTGGTCTGCACACTGGGTCCTAGAGGTTGCGGGCCCATCCAGCCAGGAGTTCAGGCTAGCTCCATTCTTCGGTGGAGTGGCCTGCATGGTGGGTCCTAGAGGGCATGAGCCCACACAGCCAGGAATAAGACCCCGGCACTGTAGGCCTGGGACTTACCCAGGCTTGCCTGGCACACCAGAGGCTCTGAACTCCTTGCAGACAGACTCAGGGTCCAGGTAGCACCACACTTTGGAGTATGCTCCTCCTAGCTGCCTGGGACTGGGAGGCCTTGGCCCCCACCCAGTAAAGTGGAGGCTCCATTCACACGCTGCTGGAGGGCGCCCTCACTAGCTGTGCACAGAATCCAGCTCTACCGGGTCCTGCGACTCAATGCGACCCACCAGGGGAATGCCCAGTCAGCCTCACAGGACATAGCCACACAGGTTCTAGAAGAAATGACAAAATGAAAGACCAAGAGGCAGTCTCAATTCCCCAGCCCACTGAGAACAAACCCAAGAGACACTGAAATGGAAGACACTGGGAGTTGCAAAACTGAGCTTTCTGAAATGATAGAAAATGCAGTAAAGAAACAACTCGATGAAGCTATAGAGAAACTCAAATCACAAATATTCTCTCAGCTAAAAAATGAAATGAGGATCATTATTAAAGAAATGTGTGTATCTAAAGAAGAGCAGGATAAAAAAAGAACTTAAGAAAATTATCAAAACTTTGAATAAACAATATAAGACACAAACAGAATGCATGAAACAGATGTAAAAGGAAATGCAAGAAATGAAATATTCCATGGAAAGTTTGAAAAGCCACTTGAATGAAGCTGAAGATAGAATCTCAGATCTTGAAGACAGCATGAGAGGTCATGGCCACGAAAGAAAAGATCTCTTAAAAATAGTAAGGAACCAAGAAACAACAATTCAACAGCTGCAATATGATGCCAAGAGAAGTAACATAAGATTAATAGGCATAAATGAAAAGGTAGGGGTCAATACTAATGACCTGTGAAGACTATTTACAGAAATAATAGCAGAAAACTTTGCAAACATGGGAAGAGAATCTGAAATACAGGTAACTGAGGCATACAGAACCCAAATTAACCATAACAAAAATAAATCTTCACCCAGATATATAGTAATTAGACAATCAGAAATACAGCACAACAACAAAATACTACAAGCTGTCAGAGAAAAGAAACAGATCACCTATGAAGGAAAGCCTATCAGAACCACAGCAGACTTCTCAACACAAACATTTACATTAAGAAGAGCTTGGAGTGAAGTATTTCAAAATCTGAAAGAAAACAAGTTTCAACCCAGATGAATGTACCCTGCAAAACTATACTTAAAAATTAGCGGAGAAAAAAGATACTTTCATTACAAAGAACAACTGAAAAAATTTATGACCACCAAATCAACACTACAAAGAGTACTGAAAGACATTCTAGAAAGAAACAAAGATAGCCAAAATCTTAAGAACAACAACCAAAGGAAACAGCTAAGCAGGGCAAATAATTAAACAGAAAATGTAGAAAATGAACAACAGAAAGATGTCATGACAGGGATGAGCCAGTACATATCAGTTCTATCAATCAATATAAATGGTCTCAACTCACCAATAAAAAGAAACAGACTAGCAGAGTGGGTTAAGAAACAAAACCCAACAATATGATGTGTACAAGAAACACATTTCACTCAAATGGAAATTCACAGACTAAAAATCAAAGACTGGAAAAAAATACTTCATGCAACAGGAACCCAGAAAAAAGCAGGGGTAGCTATTATGTTTGCACACAATATAAACTTCAAAGCAAAAATGATCAAAAGAAATAAAGAAGGTCATTACATACTTGTTAGGGGAAAATTTCAAGAGGAAGAGATTACAATCATAAATATATATGCACCGAATGTGGGAGCACCCAACTCTGTAAGACAATTCTTAATAGTCATGAAAAACGAAATAAGCAACAATACAGTTATAACAGGAGATCTTAACACCCCACTGTCACAGAGAGACAGATCAACCAAGCAAAAAATTAGCAAAGAAATAACAGAACTGAATCAAACTTGTGAACAAATGGACCTAGTAGATGTGTACTGAGTATTCTATCCATCAACATCAGAATACACATTCTTCTCAGCTGCATATGGGTCATTCTCTAAAACAGACCACATACTGGTCCACAAAACATGCTTATGTAAATGCAAAGGAACTGAAATAATTCCATGCGTATTATCTGACCATAGTGCAGTAAAATTGGAAATGAATGACAAAAATACCTACAAGAATCACATAAACACATGGAAATTAAATAATACTCTCCTAAATAACCAGTGGGTCACAGAAGAAGTTAAAAAAGAAATTAAACAATATCTACAATTGAATGAAAATGCAAATACAAATTAGCAGAACTTGTGGGATACAATGAAAGCTGTTCTCAGCGGGAAATTTATAGCACTAAACTATCACATCAGAAACATGGAAAGAGCATACATAAACAACCTAATGCTGCACCTCAAACTTCTAGAAAAAGAAGAGCAAGTCAAGTCCAAAGCCCAAAGAAGGGAGGAAATTATTAAGATTAGAGAAGAAATTAATGCAATTGAAACTAAGAAAGCAATACAAAGAATTAATGAATCAAAGAGTTGGTTCTTTGAAAGAGTAAATCAAATTGATAAACCTCTAGCCAACCTTACCAAAAAGAGGAAAGAAAAAACTCAGATTCGTGCAATAAGAAATGCAAAGTGTGAAATCACTACAGACCCTGTGGAACTACAGGAGATCATCAACACCTACTTTGAAAACCTTTACTCACATAGATTCGATAACACAGAAGAAATGGACAGATTCCTAGAAACCTATGAATTACCAAAGCTGAACCAAGAAGATGTAAAGCTGCTGAATAACCCAATTTCAGCTAATGAAATTGAAAATGTAATCAGGACAGTACCAAAAAAGAAAAGCTCGGGCCTGATGGATGTACCACTGAATTCTACAAGAAATTTAGGGGAAACTTAATGCCAACATTCCTCAGACTCTTCAAGGAAATTGCAAGGGAAGTAAGTCTCCGTAACTAATTCCTATAAAAAAGTATTACCCTAATACCAAAACCAAAGAAAGACCCAACCAAAAAAGAAAATTACAGACCATCTCCCTAGTGAACATAGATGCAAAAATCCTCAATAAAATACTGGCAAATAGAATACAGCAAGTTATCACAAAGATTGTACACCATGATCAAGTGGCATTCATCCCAGGAATGCAGGGATGATTCAACATACACGAATCAATAAATGTAATACACTATATCAACAGGGCCATGGACAAGAACCACATGATCATCTCAATAAATGGAGAAAAAGCTTCTGACAAAATCCAACATCCATTCATGATAAAAACCCTACAGAAAATCAGAAAAGATGGTCTCTACCTGAACCTGATAAAAGTCATATATCATAAACCAACAGCCAACATCTTGCTAAATGGACAAAAACAGAAAACTTTCATCCTAAAATCAGGAACAAGACAAGAATGTCCATTATCACCACTCCTATTCAATATAGTTCTGGAAATATTAGCCAGAGCAATTAGACAAGAGAAAGAAATAAAGGGAACAAGAATAGGAAAGGAAAAATTGAAATTGTCATTATTTGCAGATGATATGATACTCTACATAGAAGACCCCAAAGATCCATTAGAAGACTTCTAGAAGTAATAACCAAATTTAGTAATGTAGTTGGATACAAGGTGAACACTCAAAAATCAATAGCATTCCTGTACAAAAACAACAAAGTCGCTGACAAAGAAATAAGGGAAACCACACCTTTCACTATGACATCCAAAAAAATGAAATACTTAGGTATCAATCTAACAAAGGAAGTAAAAGATCTATACAGTGAAAATTACATTACTCTAAAGAAGGAAATTGAAGAAGATTTCAGAAAATGGAAAGATATTCCCTGTTCATGGATAGGAAGAACAAATATCATGAAAATGGCCATTCTCCAAAAATTATTATACAGATTTAATGCAATCCCAATCAAAATACCACTTGCCTACCTCACGGAGCTAGAGAAAGCATTCCTGAAATTCATCTGGAACCAGAAAAGACCTAGAATAGCAAAGGCAATTCTGGGCAACAAAGGGAAGGCAGGAGGCATCACAATCCCAGACTTGAAACTATACTACAAAGCTACTGTGATAAAATCAGCATAGTACTGGAATAAAAACAGACCTGAAGATCAATGGAATAGGTTAGAAGATATAGCCACAGCTACAAACACACTTAGCCACCTCATCTTGGACAAAGGGGCCAAACATGTACATTGGAAGAAAGATAACCTCTTTAACAAATGGAAAAACTGGCTTTCTATATGCCATAAACTAAAACTAGATCTATGCCTATCACCATGCACAAAATAAAGTCAAAATAAATCAAAGATCTGAATATTAAAACAGAGACACTAAACTTACTAGAAGACAGAGTAGGTAAAAATCTTGATGACATATGAGTAGGCAGAGAGTTCATGAACAAAAATGAAATTGCACAGGAAACACTTCCCAGAATCAACAACTGGTATCTCATCTTATTAAAAAGTTTTTCCATGTTAAAGGAAATCTCCAACAGAGTGAAAAGAAACCCATAAACTGGGAAAATATCTTAGCCAATTGTCCATCAAACAAAGGAATTCTATCTAAAACATATAAAGAATTAAAAGAAATCAGGTCCCTAAAATTCAAGGACCCAATCTAAAAATGGGCATCTGAAATGAATACACACTTCTCCGAGAAACAAATATAAATGGCAAATAAATATATGAAAAAATGTTCAACATCAATGGTCATTCGGGAAATGCAAATTAAAACAAGACTGAGATTCCATCTCATTCCAGAAAGAATGGCCAAGATTAAAAAATCAACCAACAACAAATGCTAGAGGGGCTGCGGGGAAAAAGGAACCCTTCTCCACTGTTGGTGGGATTGCAGATTCGTGCAACCACTGTGGAAGTCAGTGTGGAGACTCCTTAAGAAGCTAGGATTAGAGATCCCATTTCACCCAAGTATCCCACCTCTAGGCATTTTCCCAGAAGAATTGAAAACATCATATCACAGTGATATCTGTGCACCCGTGCTTATAGCAACCCAATTTGTAATAGCCAGATCTTGGAAACAACCCAAGTGCCCATCAATCAAAGAATGGATCAAAAAGATGTGGTGTTTTTATACAGTGGAGTACTACTCAGCTATTAAGAAAGATTGCATTGAAACTTTTATAAGTAAATGGACACTATTTGAGACCATACTCATAAGTGAGATAAATCAAACCCACATGTGTAAATACCATATTGTCTCCCTAGTGTAAGAAACTGAAAAAGTATATATGATCCAAAATCTATAATAAATACTATGTAAGGGTAAAAAATAGCTCGAAGAGCAAAAGTAATTGGGAAGGAAAAAGGGGAAAAGAGGGAAGGGAAAAGGAAAAGTTATAAATCTGTATATATGTACATATAAGATAACTAAAATGAACGCACTGCTGAATGTATGCGTTCCTGAGAAGGAACAACTGATTCTCATATGATTAGATCAATTTTACATCTCTATATCTGTTAATGTAAACAACCATTTTGAAGATAGCAATAGGTAATATTGTAACCATTGTCAAGTTTCTATCATCCTGTTTTGTAAACCTGTAATGTTACTATTGTGCATTTGCTCTAGTTGTTTGTTTGTCTCTTTTGCTTTTTGTCTTTGTTATATATGTCCTTTTTTCTCTTAAATAAATAAAAAAAGAAAGAAAGAAAACATTGACACATGTAATATGCATGTGTCAACTCCCCATGAGGAATGTACTACAAACGCATACTAATAAAAAGTAAAAACTGAAAAAAAAGGATATATGCTTTATCTTTGTCTATTAGATATTTGAATATAATATACTTCAGTGTTTATGCATGGTTAATGATTACTATTATATCATCATCATTGTACCTATTCTGCTTGGTGTTCTCAAAGATTCTTAGGTGTATTATGATTTTAATGTCTGTTACTATTTTTGAAACAGTTTTGGCCTCCATCTTTTCTCCATAGATATTACTTAAGCTTCATTTTCTCTGTTGTGTGACTCCAAATAGAGATAATTTTAAGCATTTCAGTGTTATCCCAGATCTCTTGGATATTGTAATTTGTTTTTATTCTTGTGGCCCTTGATGCTCTCATTTGAGTGATCTTTATGAATGTTTGTTTGATTCACTGAGTTCTTCCTCTGCTGTTTCAAATTTACTGATGAGCTGTGCAAGCCATTCTGTCTCTTTGTAACTTATGTTTTTATTTCCAGCATTAACCTTTCGTTTTCCTCATGGTTTCCATTTTGCTATTGAATTCGTTCATCTGATGCTGCCTGGTATCAAACTGTTTTAAATGCTCTGATGGCTGTGGCATTTATATGTCTGACTTTGTCCTTTCTCTAAAATAAGATTTCTCTCTTGATATATATTTAATATCTATGTGTCCCACAACTTCTGTTTAAAACCAGAGACTTACCTGGAAATGAACACAGATGGTCCTTTGCTGTGGACTTACTGGGAATGCTGGGTCAGCCTGGTCAGGAGTGAATCTGTGACTGTGATTTCTTGTTAGTTACTTATAGTGCTATGTTTGTGTCCTAAAATCTGCTTCAGCGTCAGCTTCAGTCTTTCCTTTACATCCAAATCTAAGAAGATTTCTCTTACAAGCTCTTACCCATCTTTTACCAAATACCTATTGCTACTTGTTTTGAGATATTTGTTTAGCCTGGTGCTAAGTCACAGATAATGGGAAGAGTGATGCACCAAATATCCTACTGTCCTGGCCAGCCTGTGTCTTTGGCAGAACCTGCCTCTAAGTCTCTAAGGTAGATTTCTACCTCTAAGTCTGACCATCTTCTAGATTTTGAAGATCTTTAATGGACATAGATGCAGACTCTAAATTCTATATCTCCAACCTGTTTATTCCCTTTCTTTAGAAGCAAACCAACTTTTTTTCCCCTCTGTTTTAAAGTGTCTTCAACTGTGCCTTAAAAATAGGCTTTGCTTTTCTTCCACAGAGGTAATTTTGTTTTATAGAGAAGGTTCAAAAACAGGTTTCCTTTCTTTTCAAGAGTGGCTTATCTTTCCCTCCCCCAGACCTGTACTTAATTTTCCTCATGACCGTCCAGTTGCATCCAGGAAGTGCCTACAACTTGGTTTGTGCAAGTTCTCCGCGTCCGAGAGGTTCCCAGTAATTCTATATTTTCATGCTATTCCAAACTCAACCTTAGGTGTATAACAAAATTTTTAGCTAACTTTGTGTGTGTGTGTATGGAGTATATAATGTCAACTCTCTGCCTCAGGTTAGAAACTGCTCCTGTCTGCTCTTTCCTTGGATATGTTTTTCTCTAAACTTTTGATTCGAGGTTTGCTCCACAGCCTCAGCTGCCTGAAGACTTCTAAGCCAAGTTTAATTTATTAATTGGTTATTTGAACTTCTCAATTTACTAGTGCAAATGAAAGTCTTTTCATTGATTATAAGCCTTTCACATTTGTTCTCCTGTAAATTTGTTTATTTGCATACTGAGTTCATATTGACTTACATAATTACATATAGTGAAAATTTCCCATTAATAATTTCCTTCATTGAACAGGTATTTCCCAAACAACTGCAACATCTTTTGATACCTGTGTAAAGAAGAATTCCACCCTTTTCCAAAACCAAACCAGGATTGTAATAAATGAGAAATTTACTTTTATTGTGGATACAGGTTGATATTTTGTAGCTATTTTAGCCAGCAATTATCCACTCCTGACTAATTTGTTGGGGAGGAGGGGGAGTCTGTGAACTGTTACTGTCATGTACAAATGCTCTTGTTGCAGAGGCTGTATCAGGGATTCCTTAATTAAGAGGTGCTTAGATGAGTTAACTTCGTTTGGCTATTTCACTTCACTTTGTTTTTTGAAACCTGGATTAGAGAGAAGATAGATAGATGACAGAGAGATAGATAGATAGATAGATAGATAGATAGATAGATAGAAAATGCTGTTAATAAGTTGCCCCTCCTCTGCTTACAATGAACATGTCTTTGCAAAGTACACTTTCCTCCTCATATTATCTTTCCTTTCCTCCAAGTACATATGGGATCACGCTCCTGAAGCGTAAGTGCACTGAAATATATTTCAGATATTGGATGTAGATTTTCAAAATGGGTTTCCATTATCTAAATTACAGATAGGCAATACAAATGCATTTGCAGATGTTCCCGGCCCTTGCTGATACAAGGATAAAAAATGTACATGGAATGACCTAATGCTATCTGAATTGGTGTTTTTATTATGGAAAAACCTAAAGAATCTGTTGTGTGCCACATGCTACAAGGAGAAAAGAATCCTGCCTTCCAAATTTTCTCTAGTGCGGTAAAACTGCAGCACTCAATGGATGGAGTACTGGGGTCCCTAGATCTGAAGAACATATGATAGAAACTGATGTTATTAGGCAAGTATACAAGGAAATAAAACAAAAGGTTTTTTTTTTTTTGGCATGAGGAGATTTTATATTCTATTATTTTCTTCTAGAAATGTTATAGTACGCTGTTTTGTGTTTAAGTTTATATTCTCAGTTAGAAGGAGCTAAATATGATGCAAAGTTTTTCATATGAATATAAATTTTCTCAGAAAAATATGTTAAAAAGATCCTCTTTTTTCTCACTTATCTTTGTACTTTTTTGAAAATAAAATTTCTTTTTTTATGAGTAAGTCAGTTTCTAGATTCTTTATTCTGTTTCAGTAATCTGATTCTTTATTTTTATACCAATATTATGCATATCCAATGTTTGAATGTCCAACTATAATGTTCAGAATCATACACAAAATATAAAAAATGATGTATTAATATTTCTACATTCTAGTCAATATATAAAAATTGCATTCTTTATTTCATAAGTACACCACTGGTAAAATCACATTATCAACTATGATATGATATGGTTATGATTATCTAGCAAAAGACATATAAGACCACTATAAAATTATTATAAAGTTTAAAAAGAAAATGAAACATTTTCAAAAAAGAACCAGATGGGAATACATGTACTGTTTTATTTCAAGATGTAATAACAGGAACAGACAACCCCTTTCACATTAATCTATAAACTCTATGCAAAGTCTTCAACACTAATTATAGGAAGTATAATGTATGAGAAAATGAAGACTTAGCTATTTCTCTGTAATCTTGCTTTTATCAAACAAATTTAAAGTTTACTTTTTACTCTGTGATGTCTGTTTACTTAAAAATGTTTTGAATACCCAAAGAAAATATATGCCAGTTCTAGTAGTTGACTTCAAGTCTTCAAGAGCACACACATTAGTTTGAGAAGGGTGTTACTCTACCTTACATAACAACATATTGCTGGAGAGCATTTTGCAACTAATCAAGTGCTTTCACATGGAGCCTGGAAGACAGAAAAGAGAAGAACCATTAATGGGTATGATAATTCCTATCTCCAAGTTGGATGGGGAGTGCGTGGTATGTCTGACACACGACTATTACACTTTATTCTCCTGATTACTACACTTTAAATTAAGTGAAATGACTTACTGAAAGCCACACAGCCAGTAAAAGACAATAAGAAGGTCTGGATCAGTCTTCTCAATCTATCTTTCTTTCTTCTACCAGCTCATTTCTCATTTTTCAGAATGTGAAATTATATTCTAAAGTCAGAACAAAACAAAGTAAATGATTGGCTCTGCTTCGGAAGCTATAAAGTCCCAAGTGTTTTAACCCTGTTATAACTTTGTATTAGTAATTCTTTTCTTTGCCAAACAATAGATCTCTCTGCACCCAGACTATCTGCATAGCTTCCTATCTCATTCTATTTAGGTCTCTGATCAATTGTCTCCTGTTAAACTCAGACTTTGTTAAGTGTGGACTGCAAGTAAGCACAGGATCCCATTACCCCATTACCTTACATTGTTAACATTTTTTTCATAGCACTTCTCTATTTGGCATTGTAGTATCTATGCTTTTGCTATCTTTTTTATTTTCCTGTTTTATTGATATGTATTTGAGATATACACTAATACGTTCTGTGTGAGAAATCAGCAGTGTCTGCTGAAATAGAAGTGTCTTGATAATAAGAATTGTGTTCATGTCTTTCTAATTTAGTACATGGCACAAAGTAGATTTTCAGTAAACATTTCAGTAAATGTTTGTTGGATCAACTATCTAGAATTAGGAACTTCATCTACCCATGTGTCATGCTATGCAAATGAGATGAATGGTGTATCTTTCTCTCTTTTCTCATAGTGTCCAAGTGTAGACAGACATGCATTGCAAGCACTTGATCTACCTCTCCTCACTACAAGCCAGTACTGCCAGTACATAAGTTTCCCCAGACTAAATGTTTGACTATTCCCCAAGCTGGAGTGGTCTGCCTTCTGCTTTGATCTGAGCTTTCTGTGTGATGGGACATGCCTTAAAAGGTAGGAATAATGTTCATTTTTAGGAATTCCTTTGCTTCATCTACTAAAATCTGCCCAAAATGAATTGTTCACAATTGTCCACTGGGCAATAATAATGTGTATTGTACGTTGGAATTCTAACTAAAGGCATGAAGTTTGAATGTACCACAATTATTCATTAATCATATGAAATGATTAAAGCAATGAAAATGTCCGCAATCATGATCATT
>RJWM01050650.1:0-10696 GCA_004363535.1 Dasyprocta punctata
CACACAGAACAGGTTCAGGAGACACAGACACAGCAGAAATTAGAGATCACACATCTGAAATTTCTGAAAAGAATAACTGAAGTAAAGAAGCAATTTAGTTCTTGTATTGTTTGGCTAATTTTATATGTCTATGTCTGATGGTCTAGACAGCTCTTTTGAAGATAACAAGAGGCATTATGGTAGCCATTATTAATTTTACATTACCTTGTTTTTTTTTTTTTTTTTTTTTTTTTTGCGGCACCGGGGATTGAACTCACAACCCCGCGCCTGCCTGACAGATGCGTAAGCCGCTGAGCCAAACTCCCGGCCCTAGTTTTTTGAGGCAGGGTCGCACTATGTAGCTCAGGCCAGTTTTGCGCTCGCGTTGTAGCCCAAGCCGGCCTTGAACTCACAACGCTCCACCTACCTCAGCCTCCCGAGTGCTGGGATTAAAGGTGTGCGCCACCACGCCCGGCTCCCCATTATCTTGTTTTGAAGTCCTGTATTATTTTGTTTTTATTGTATTTATTCTGTTTTGTTTGTTTGGTTTTATTCTTTTTTTTTTTTAAAGTCTCCAGTTTATTCTCCTTTATGACTGAGCAGTACTCCATTGTATAAAAAAAAAACCTCTTTTTTAATCCATTCTTTGGTTGATAGGCATTTGGGTTATTTTCAAGATTTAGTTGTTACAGATTGTGGTGCTACAAACATAGGTGCACATATATTGCTGTGGTATGATGTTTTGTTTTTTCTGGAAAGATACCCAGAAGGGCAATAGCTGGGTTGAATGGAACCCCTAATCCTAGCTTTTTGAGGAATCTCAACACTGATTTCCACAGTGGTTGCACCAGTCTACACAACCACCAACAGTGGAGAAGGGTTCCTTTTTCCACACAGCCCCTGCAGCATTTGTTATTTGTTGATTTCTTGGTAATTGTCATTCTTTTTGGGGTGAGATGGAATTTCAGTGTTGTTTAAATTTGCATCTCTCGAATAACCAATGATATCGAACATTTTTTTTTACATTTATTTGTTGTTTGTATTTCTTCATTTGAGAAGTGTGTATTCATCTCAGATGCCCATTTTTGGATTGGGTCTTTAAATTCGGGAGGACAATTATTTTGAGTTCTTTATATGTTCTCAGTAGTAATCCTTTGTCTGACAAACAGCTGGAAAACATTTTTTTCCCACATTGTGGGTTGTCTCTTCACTCTGTTGGTAGTTTTTCTTGCTGTGCAAAAAGTTTTTAATAAGATGAGATTCCTGTTGTTGATTCTTTGGGATAGTTCCTGTGTGATTGGGGTTTTATTCATAAAGATTTTTCCTTTACCAATGTCTTCAAGAGTTTTACCTATTCTATCTTCCACCACATTTAATGTTTCTGTTTTAATATTTAGACCTTCAATCCATTTCCAATTTAGTTTAGTGCACGGTGAAAGACATGGGTCCAATTTAATCTTCAGCATGTGCAGAGCCAGTTTTTCCAGCACCATTTATAAAGAGGCTGTCTTTCTTCCAGTGTACGTGTTTAATCTTTCATCAAAGTTAAGATGACTGATTAGTAGACCCTTATTCTTGACAAGTTGCGTATTTTGAATAATTCTATAAATGTGGACAGTCTGGTTTGACATAGGCTGTTACCCATACTATTGTTTGGGATGGCTTCTCATGATTAGCTAACTCCTTGTGTACCTCCATCGTTGTGTATTAAAATATGTTTGGTCACCAGAAGCTACAGTCCAAGGAAATCTAGGGTTATTTTAGTAAAAGTGAGGCAAGTTTTCAGAGCCCTCTCTGCAAAGCTCTTCTGGTGAATCATGCTGGAGCATGTCACCTAATTCAAAAGTTCAGTGTCCACACTGCCATTCAGAGACAAAGATGCAAAGATTTTCAAATACTATAAGAGTCTTTCTTAGAGGAAAAGAACATAATGGTATCAGACACAGTCTTTTCTAGGAACTGGAAATAGAGAGCAAAAGAAGTATTATCCTTTCCCTGTACCCGTCTTACAGTCTGGCCACAAATGATAGAAGCTTCATCCACTAATGCATAGGATTGTACGTAAATGTAGAAGATCCTAGGTATAAGATCCTAGGATAGCTTTTCTAATTGCTTCAATGCAGCATTTCTGAGCCTAATTGTAGGTAGCTATTATACTCTCTTCTTTCTCTGGGCTCAAGTTGCTGAAAATGTTCTATGCCTGTTCTTCTTGAAAATGCTTCCCAGAATCTGGATATGGTGGTGCATGACTCTAATCTCAACACTCCCAAGTGGCTAAGGCAGAAGGATTGCAAATTTGAAGCCAGCCCAGACAACTTAGTGACTTAGTAAGATATCATCCTAAAATAAAACAATAAGAAAAGGGCTAAAGATGTAGTTCAATACAAAAGCCCTTGGTTCAATCCCTAGTATTGAAAAAACAAAAAAATGCTTCCCACACCAGCAGCCTCAGGATTACTTTGCCTAGGAATTGTTTTTATACACAAATTCTAGAGCCCACACAACTTCCTGAATCAAAAATTTTGCACACTGTTTTAATAAGCCTTCCAAGTGATCAGTGCATTAATGCTTGAGGAGCACTGTTGTACAACCACGCTCCTTAAAAGTCATTGATAAATGAAACCTCCAGGGATTTTGTTGCAATTCAAACTTTGAGTTAGTAAGCGAGCTTGATACTCTGCATTGTCCCTTTCTCTGGGGTGACAGCAGTGCTGCTGGCCTGGGCACAACCCTCTGAATAGGAAAGCTCTGGTTCTGCTGTCACTCTTGCTGCATGTAATTTGGAGAATTTCGACTTGGTGATAAGGATTGCTCTTCTCGGCACACAAACACAAGAAGTTTTCCTTAGGCTGCCTATTGAAATCTGCTTCTGTTACATCATATGAAAATACTGCTTTGTGATTATTTATTTTCTTGTCTGTATTTTGCATTAGTCGCTCGACTTGTTGAAGGCAGGGAATGTGTCTGTATGTGCAGCCACTTTTGATTGCTTGGCATAGAGAAGCCTCTTGATAAAGGTGATGATACAGCATGATTCTGATATTTGCGGGTCTCTCCACATAGACTGTCAACATGTGAAACTCCTTGTAAGAAGCTTCTCTGTTTATTTGTTCATTTTGTTTTGTGTTTTTGGCAACCTCTGAGAGTTATTTCCTGCCAGCATAATGAACTAGTTAAATCCACGAGACTGGAATTCTCTAAGCACAGCCAAATTAAGATCAACATTGTTTCTAAATAGGGTGGGAGTAAAATAAAGCCGACTTAGTTTGGCTCCTGGGGAAATATAGCTAAGGATGTTTTGCTTTGTTTTGTTTGCATTAGAGATTATCAGTTCACATAAGAAAACACGATTCTGCTTGTGGAAAGTTTAGCATACTATCTTGGAAAGATGAATCTCATTTTATCCATGACAAAAGGGGGAATTTGTTTCAACCTTTGTTGAGAATAATATATGCAGTGGATTATTTCTTTTTTATGCTATTTCCCCATAGTAAATTCCTGATATGGATAAAAATTTGTACCACACCTGTGAAACTGCTGATGTCATGTTTTGAAGAACTCTGGCTGATGAGCAAGTCTCTCCCTTGTACCGTTTTTCTCACACAGTCACAGGAAGTGCTCTTGCAGTACGAGGGTAGACATCACTAAGGTAATGACACTGAGACACAACTAAGAATGTTCAGCAATGTCCAATAGAAAGGATCTTCTCTTCACTTCAAAGAAAACCTACTCAAGGAATTGAACCACGTCTGTGTAGAAAGCAAGTCTCACATTGAAAGTGGCCAGTTTTGGGGTCGGGTATACAGTTCAGTGGCACAAGTACCTTCTGTCCAGAAAGCACGAGGTCGTGCGTTTGATCCCTGATATCAAAAAAAATTTTTTAAAAAGTAGCAAGTTGGTCAGAATTTTGTGAAGAATATAAAGTAAAATTAATTGGCCTAACCTTAACCCATCTGGAGTTAAATGAATGTGAAGGGCCTGAAAATACATCTAGGCATGTACAGATTCTATTTATTCCAGATATGGGTTCCACAATGACCAATAAAGATCTCCAAATTGAAGAGCAGTGTCCAAAGTATTATTTACTCAGAGACCAAAATAAGTGAGTTTTTCTTCCATACACTACAGAAAACAGTAGGCAGTATTGCATTTTCATTAGATGTTTAATTATCATAGGCCTTCACAAAACATTTTCTCTGCAACTTCTAAATTCATTTCATTTGGGATCACAGGAGTTACTCTATTGGAATGATTTTCAGTAAAGTCTAGTTTTAAATTAAGACTGTCTGGCTTCCACAGATCGTGTAGCAGGTAGGAAATCTATTGTGCCATCCTGACTGCCAGGACTGTGAATTGATTTGCAGCTCTGGCCCTGCGGAGTCCGTGCCTCTTCAGGCAACTGTCCAGAGACCACAATAAAGAGGGCAATTACCTTGTTTCATAGTCATTCTGGCTTGCACAAAAACATTTCATTAAAAAAAATGTGAAAGCATCATCTGAGAAACCTTTATCACAGTTATCAATGGTTGTTTTGCTTTTGGGAAATTATCAGTCAAGGTATGAATCTGGAAAAAAAGCATAAAAAATCTTTACTTTGATCTCTGTCCTAGTGTTAGTCTATGAGCTTGCAACTGAGAATAGAAGAGGTAAGCTTCCTTCCTCACGGAGTTTCCAAATAAGGTCTAGAGTATGGAAGACTCAATCTTTTTAGAAAATACGGCCCAGGGGATGAAAATAGTGTGTAATTATTTAACAAAATGGTAAAGTAAACAGATCCTGCCTTGCCCATGTGAGGTAAAAGATCAAGGTGGTTATTTAAGGTTTAGGTCTTCAAAGTAATGGATCACGAAGTAAGATGAGCAGGTATCTTATTCTACCTCCTCCTGAACAGGGTACAGGGCAGATTGTGAATTATGAGTTGGCCAAATAAACCATGGTTCAATTAGTTCTGGAAGACATCATTCCATTCATTCATTCTACAGGTCTTATTGAATAAACAAATAGAAGAATCTCAATTAAATGGCATAATCACTTTCTGTTGGTATTTAGAATCCATCCTGAAGCCTACACATCAGAGCACTTTCCCAAAAAACCTATCCAGTCAACAGGAAAAACCAAGAAATGCTTAACATCTGCTTAAATTTGGGCAAGCCTAGATGATTTATTCAGATGTAACAAACAATGGAATTTAAATGAGGTATGAGAGGAAAAGAGAAAAAGAAGCAAAGAAAGTTTGGCAACTCTGCCTATCCGGGAGCCTCTTCTTAGTGTTAATGTGAGAAAAGGAAATGGTATTTTTATTTTCATTAAAATGCAAAAGGCAGCGAAGTCAGAAAATAGATCAGCTTCCCTGGTTGGAAGCAAACAGAAGCAGATGAGTATGTGCGTTCTGCCGAATGTTCTCTAGCACAGATCCATCACTTAGCATGTAAACTCAAGCTTGTAGTGAGCAGGAGAGAAGGCCTGGGATGGGATTGGTTACTGGATATACAGGACAGACAGACATTCTGCTAGTTCTAGAAGACGCTTCATTCATTCATTCATTCATTCATTCCAGAAGTCTATACCAAATGTCTTTCACATACTACTGACATTTACTAGTTCTAAGGATAAAAAGGTGAGCAAGACGTGGCAGTATCTCACATCACTCACAACCTAATGGAAGGCACAGAGGAAGAAGCAGGGCCATTGTTTGAGTATCATATAAAAGAACTTTGAGGCCATATGCAGGAAAGGTCTGTACTTCTATCTTGGAAGGTCAGGGAAAACTTTTTAGGGCAGTGTCTGACACCTAGATCGATACTGAAGGTAGGAATCAGCCAGGTCACACCTCAGCAGTGTGGAGGGAAAAAGGTTAGGAGAACAAAAAGGAGGTAGGATATGACTGGGTGAGTTTCCAGCATGTTCATTGGCTTGGAGGAGAAAGAGGATATACAGCACTTTAAGAACCAACAAATTGAACTCTATGGCTGAAGCATCTTCTGAAAGGAGAAATAAGGTGAAGAGATAAGAAGGATTTGGGTAAGCCACGCTAGAGCTTGAATTGCATCAATCAGTCTTGAAGGCTCTACTCTGGACAGTTTGGGAAGTTCTGTAAAATGCAGATTCCATGTTGGAGAGTCTACACCACATACATGAAATTTCTCATGGGCTCCAAGACACTAAAGTGATTTGTATACATCTCTGTTCACTCCAAATTGAAGATCAATTCCTGGATGCAAAGAACATGCTTTGTAAATGTCTGCATTTCCTCACTATGTGGCGAATAATCTAATGGCAGCTGTTCAGTTGAGGACAGAGTCAAAGGAAAAAGCCTAAATCCCATCCAATGACCATGATGACATGTGAGTAGTATAACAATTGGTATTTTGGACAAGAAAGCATATTTCAGGGTATTTCCCTGCCCTTCCAATATATCAGTACAAAAATAATTCCAGTTAGCAAAACAATAGTAGTGTACCAGTGTCTATGTTTCAAAAGGGCAAGCATTTTCCATCACACAGAAACCAGGCCTGCCAAAGGTGCAAGGAAAGGAGTGGGAGGGGAGGTGACCTGAGCTCAGCTGGGAGTGCTCTGTGGGTTGAATGGTGTTCCCTCAGCAGTATGTCCATTCAGAACCTGTGAATGGAATTTTATTTAGGAAAAAAAATCTTTTTAGAGATATATTTACGCATCTCAACTACTCTGGAATTAGAAATTAGGAATTAAATCCAATGACTATCCTTACCACTTCCAGAGAAGGAAAAGACAGAGACACAGAAAAGGTCAGATAAAGACAGACAGAAATTGTGGTTTTGCTTTCAGAAGTCAAAGAATGTCTAGAGCCCTCAGAGTCTGGGGGAGGCCAGGAAAGATTCTCTCTTTGAATCTGAAAAGGTAAGGGTGGCCCTACCAACACCTTCAGCACCTTCATTTCAGAGTTGTAGTCCCCAGAACTGCGAGGGAAAAATATTTTGTCTTTTAAGCCACCCAGTGGATGACATTTCCTTATAGCAGCCACAAGAAATCAACAGGAGATGGAAGCAATAAGTTGTATCGGGTAATATGCTATGTACTCCCAAATCCTCATATAATTTTGATGGGGCTGAGTTATTGGTTTGTTATTGGTTTGTTGTCTGGCAATGTGAGTGCTATGCCTGCCCAGGGTTGGAGCCAACATACAATGTAAGGGAAGGCGGGTCTTCCTCTTATTCGCTTCCTCTTCCACCTCTCTCTCTCTTGCCAGTGCGGCTTGTGGCTTACAGCTTGCAGCCGCCATGAACTGTAGCCCTGTCACCCCATGCTGCCTTGGAGCCAACTTATGGACTGAAACTCCTGAGAAACTGTAAGAATAAACCTTTCCTTCCCTAATTTTGGGTGTCAGGTATTTTGTCTCGGCAACGAGTGAAAAGTAACTAAGACAGAAGTCAAGGAAGATTTCTGGAAAGGAAGATTTTTGTGAAGTCTCAAAAATAGTGACCAGATATAATGATTAGGGTATGGGGATAAGAAGGTAGAAAAGATGTAGAAATTGAAGGGCAAGTGACATTGTGTTCTAAGAATGGTCTTGAATATTAAAGGAATATTTAATTCTTGCAGATGTACTTGTGCTCAGTAACCTCATGATCTGGTTGATGTGTCCAAAGAGAAAAGGGTTATACATGTGCACATACCTTAAAAAAGAGTTCATTGGAGAGGTAAGCTTGGAAAATGTGTACAAGTTTATGCTGACCACATATTAGAGAGTCAAAGTTTACATAAGCAGATCAACAGCCCGGGGAAATTCTGTAACCTATTTCTGCCAGAGTGTCAAACTTTTCTGTCTTTGGGTGTTTGTGTGTGGAAAACAAGTTGAACAGTGTCCAGAGCACGTCTGGGAAAAGTTGTCCCAAACTGAGTGATGTTGGAAAGCACCCTTCTTTGCTCACTTACATGAGAAAAGACTATTGGATTGCATCTTTCCCTATCTTTATAATTTTCTAATTATGTAACTCATAATTTCTTGATGATTATCCGTACTTCTGTAATTATTTGCAGTGGTGACTGCTTTGCTTCTGGGAGTTCGCTTTTAGTCTGTGATTCCTTGTCAGCACCTTTGAAAGTGTGAAGAGTCAGTACTTCCTGTGGGATAGGTTTAAATCAGGACTAGCGTGGGTGGCCATGACAGGTCCCAAGAGGGATCCAAAGGTCAGCCTCAAGGTCGGGATGTGGTGGACAGGCAGTGAGAATGCAGAGTCCTGGGAAGACCACCAGCCAGTTCTGGCTTTGGTGGTCTGGTCCTGCTCCCAAACCTTCATGTATCTGCCCTGGCTTGGACCCTCTTTTGACTGAGTGCAATTGGCCTCTGAAGCTGTTTCTCTTCTGCCCTTTCACTCTCACTGTTGCTGACCTTCTAATTTCTGGCCAAGGAGGCAGCCCCCTTGGAGCAAGAGCCAGCTCCATGATTAAGTTCTGGCCCAGTGTTTTTCTAGAATACTACATTTTCCCCTCAGGGTGGGCAGAAAAAGCTGAAAAGACTCTCAGAGAAAGAACTTTACTGATCAGGTGCATTTGACCAAAGTAAATCACAAGCATGCAATCATCAAGCCAGACATAATTGAAAAGAAGGTTGTATCTAAGTAACAAACCATCTGCCTCCCCTCTGCACAACCAATCAGTGCCTAACGCTTGCATTTTATGGTGGTAACAAATAGAAAAACAAATGATGCACCTCAGGGTAAATCAGGGATGCTTCTGGACCACGGGTCCTGATTTAGTTCACATTGGAGAGTTGACAGTCTTAACCAAAGCAGTTTACCTCCATAATTTATTCTGTGACAAGTATTCAAAATGATTACAATTTGATCTGTTCTTATCTCTCTCTCTCTCTCACTTTTAGCTTTTTTTTTTATAGATTAGGCTTGACATTAGAGTATCTGTAAATCTTTTCTTAAGCAAAGGACAGATTACTGATCTGTATGCAAATGATATACTCGCCTGCCTTAAAAATTTAAGATTGACTTTGAGCTGACCCCTTGCTGTAACCCTCGGTAGAGATCTATGTGAGGATATTTATAACACCTGTGGACATTGTGTATGATACCAGTGGGAGTTTCCCTCAACAGTAGATGAATAGCAAAAACATGGGCAGACTAAAATGTGGCAGATATATGTAAAAGGCAGAATGAAACTGACTTACATAGCTGGGTCCTTATTGTAGCTTTCTATGCTTTCTCCTTCTCAGATACCTTAAAATGTTATCATTGTCTGTGAAAATAAGAAATACGAAAGAAAAAAGCCCCACAGATAGTAACATGCAAGTTGAATTGTCCAAAGTTTATAGTACAAAATTTTCTTTTTTTTTAATATGGCATAATTTTGTGGCCAACTTAAAAATATTAATATGTCCTTTCTCCCACCTGGGGGCAAGCCACAAAACTTATTCAAGTTGAAATTTGTAGGTTTTAAAACACACATTCTATTTCATGTCAGTTTTCAGCATTAGCAGAAACTATGTTTATTTTTGAAACTCTTTTCACATTACCTTACAAATTAGAATAGACAGAGCAGAACATTGACCTGGGATGAGATAGAGAATTTTTTATGCTTCTCTCAAACTTGAATTTTACTAAAGTTACTGAAAATAAAATCAATTCACTTAAAAATGCCAGAGAAACCCAAAGGATAGAATTGCATCAGATTAGCATACCTATTCTTATCCTACAACAAACATATCTCATTCCAAACCTCAGCAATTTCTTGGAGCACTGCATTTCAGAGTTATATTTTTTTAGTGTTTAGTTTTTATTTCCACAGCAGCATGTTAACCGCCCTGTATTCTTATATGAGGATGTTGAAAATCGCCACAGTACTGAGAAAATAGTTGAAGACAGGGTCTTTACATCCTTCGGGTCCTGTATTAAGTCTCTTCACTAAAACCTTTGCATTCGTTGACTGACTATGGAGCAACTAGAAGGGCTAGGCTTGAGTATCCCAGATGGGCCCTTGTGCGAATCGAAAAGTAGAGAAAAGGTGATGCTCTCCTCTCTTGACCTTTGTCTCCATCTGTGTCACCCCTCTCTAGTTCAGGACTCTCATGCACTTTCCTGTTCTATTTATTTATTGAGAAACCATTCGATATACCATCTACTGAGTGTCTATACCATAAAAATTTCTCAATTTTGAATGAGTGAATGATTTAGTTTTGTTTCCTTTTGTGATGATTAGGGAAAATAAAACAGAATGAATGAGTCGCATGGTAAGAATAGATCTTTTGGGGCAATGAAAAAAGAAAAAGAAAAAGAAAAAAATTCACTTGGAACTTCCAACTATGTGGACAAATGGGAGGGACAGTGGTTAGGAAATGGGATACCTGTTCTTGGAGTGAAAGGAAAAGGAGAGATGGAGGGAGGAGGGTAGACTCTTCGGGTAATATTTGGATGATTGCAATATTTTGTGTTGTGGCCTGCTGTCGTTTTTGGTGCAAAGGACTATTCAGAATGAACATTATAACTACATGCTGATGTGTGCTATAGCAGGAGGGAAAGAAGTAAAGGTGGTAGTGGAATTCAAAGAGGTAAGTTTGTGATATGCACAGGAGTAGCTGTGCGGGCCCCTGTACTATGAGGGAGAAGATTTTGGCTTTGGCAAGTCTGTTACCTTTCCTGTCAGCTCTGTTGTGTGAGTAACTGTATTTAGATCTGAAATGCTCCCCAAAGGTTCATTTGAAGCCTTGATTCTCAATGAAGCAATGTTCAGA
>RJWM01050651.1:0-10708 GCA_004363535.1 Dasyprocta punctata
CCCAACCTTGTCTGCCTTTACGTCAATCGGGTTTGTGCTGCTTGTATCGGAGTCTGGAGAGCGCCCTCTACCTTTCCTTCTTGGCATTTTCCTGGGCTCTGCTGTGTTTCCCCAGCCCGCCTTGGCTCCGCGGATGTCTGGTGAAGTGCGCGTGGATAGGGCCGTCTGCCTAATTTCCTCTATCACCCCCAGGGTGCCCATGCAGATTCCGCCAGGACCCTCCAGGGCCTGGTGTGGGCAAGGAACCATGCCTAATTAGGTGCAGTTCCAGTCTCAAGATGGAAGCCCGTTCCTTGCTCTCCCTGGGGAGTGCGGGGTGGGGGGCTGGGGCCCGCCAAGTTTACCCACTCACCAGCTTGCGACCACCTCTTTCCATGATCGATAGCTGCCTCCGCTGTCTCTGCCTTAGCCGTCTCTGCCTTAGCCACAGAAGTTCAATTGCGCATCTCAAGCACTTTAATCGCACCTTCCCAGTTTGAGTCCGCATTGGTTGGATTGAGCTCCGGTCAGAGGCGCCGCCACCTTTGTTTGTTTACTTCTTCTTTTTTTTTACTCTTTCTGTGGGCTACAGTTCTCATCCTAGACTCCTCTTAGGTCCAGAGGATCCATCTCCCTCCCCTTTCCTTCTTTCTGTTATTGTATTATTTTGTATTCCAGCATTTGGGAGGTATATTCCAGGGAGCCTCCCTACGGCGGAGTTATCAGGTCGGCCATTTTGCAGGAAGTCTGTGGTGGTGTTTTGTCTTCTGGAAAATAGTGGCCAGAACTCGAAAGTTCCCTATACTATTAAGTGTTCCTTGCAGAGCTGACTTCCTGTGTTTTGTTACTGACATCGAAAGAGCCCTGGCTCTGTCTTCTCCCTCAGCGCCAGTGTCAGCATATTCAGGAGGTGATTCATTTCTGTCACCCGAATCATAATCAGCCTCAGCATCCTACCCTGTAATGCATCACTGTCAGACCCCTGACTTCTTGATATCTCTGTCCCTGTGAGCTGCCTAGAGAACAAATCACACCTGATAGCCCAGAGCCAGAACACCCAGCTCCAGGAAGTGGGCCATGAGGGGCACATCGCTGTCTGCTAACTTCATGCAACCTCCCTGACAGCCTTTGATAATGTTGCAGTTTTTCAAAGAGCACCTTAATTTATTTGATGTTAATCACTTTGTTAGGTCCTGTAATGGAATCAGTCAACTGTCAAGCACTGCTGCTTCTGTCACTGCCTTTTTCCTGGCAGGGGGCCCCCCTGGTTTCTTGAGGTCCTGGTCATCTCACAGCATTTCCTCCGACATCTCAGCTTCATGTTTCAGACCCAAGGTGCCTGCAGAGTGATTCTGGCATTCACACTGACACCATAAGAACCCCCCAAAACATTTCATTTTAGCTATTTTTCAGTTCCAGTCAATCCAAATCACCCCTCAAAATCTGCTCAGGACATTCCCAAATCTGTCAACTCCATGGATTGAGTTAATTTTTCCAACCATATAAACTGACATGTTCTCTTCTCAAAGTTTTTCTCTTATCTTATTCCTACCTTGTTACTATTACTTTGCTATTCTCCACCATCACACTGTTACTTTCATAGAAACATCGCCAAAATAGACATCCCCGAGTTGAGCTATTAGGACCATGGCCCATCATCATTTCCAGTGACTTCCCTTAACCTCATGTATTCTGTGATAAGATTTACTCTCCTGTATAAGTTGAAAATGAAGTTCCAGGCCCATTGTCAGTAGATCATTGCTTAGAGAGTTGAAAATAATCATTGTTCCATATTCTCATCTGCTTCACACAGGACCCACAGTTTACTAACACAAGTCATTTGGTTAGGCAGACGTGGTGATCACAACTTTGGTGCCAGTGCTATATTTTCACCAGTTGAGCGAATGGCCTCAGGTACGCATTTGTAACCCATGAGAATGATACATTCATGCGTTCTTACGGTTGAAATAGATTATAGATATAATGCAGTCCAATTCCTCATTTTACAGCTAAGTCTGTAAAGAACAGAGAGATTAAGAGATTTGCCCAAGGCCACTCCGCTTGTTAAATTTGTATATTTAAAATATTCCTTGATAAATTTCTTTCCAGCATGTTAGATCTCTTTGTCTTTAGGGTTCCCGCAGAGCATTTCCTGAAGTGTGTTCAGAGGAAGCCCCCCTAGAAACATTTAGAACATTCTTAATGTAACAGAAAACCTGCCTTTCAGTTTTTATGTGTACTGAAAGGGTAATTGAAGAAGAAAACAGGAAGTGGAAGGGAAGGTGTATTGAGCATCTTCCTATCTACAAGCACAGGTACATGCGATAGACCAGTGACAGTGAACCTCTTCAAGCTTCCAATGCTACTGACAGCCCACCCGGCACCCATGCCATAGGTTCACCATCACAGGTATCGACCAATGAGCAACAGCACGGATCGAGGGTTACCATGCGCCAAGCACTGTTCAGAATACTTTACCTATATTATTCATCCATTTAGTACTCAAACAACTAAAGATAAACATTTTTAAAAAGACTTATTCCTTCTTTGACAGGAATCATGAGTGACAAGAGGTATTCTTGCGGGATTCGCACAAGAATCTGTGCTACCTTTCCCACAGCAACCTCGCTACTAATACTCTGAGGGGGGCTTTACTATTCCATGTTTACTGATCAGGAAACCCAGGCTCACCAGAATTGCCTGGATAAAGTTGAGGAGGTACATTTTGAATGCTTGTCTGCTTCTTTCAAATCTGCCATGCAATTCCTCAATGTCTTGATCAGAATGTGGTGACCTAAGGCATTTTTAAAGTCACCCTGAGTATCTTGCAATCAATATACACTATATTACTTAAACTTTGACTTCTCCCTCTTCTCTCTCTCTCTGTTTCTCCCTCTCTCTATGTCATGATGGAAGAATGAGACAAATTTTAGCAATTACATGAGGCCTGGTAAAGTTCCTTTTACACTGGCATGGAGGGTGTATGGGATCACTTCTCCCCGGGTGTCCAATGTAGCTGCTGGCACAAAGGCTGCTGAACAAGCAGGCTGCAAATGAGATTATAATGGCAGCCTAGCATGTCTCTGCCCTAAACTCCATGGTGGGTTGGATCTACCCACTCTGTCTGATTCATGAAAGAGTTTTCCTGTGGGCCATTGTCAGGAGAAAACCCTCCATCTGTCTGGTGGTGGTCTTTATGGCAGCTCTGTCAAAGGACAGAGTGAGAACAAAGATTTAATCAGAATTCACTCAAGTACTACAGCTTCAGGGTGTGAATCCCAGCTCCTGCAGGGGGTTGAACAAATAGTCGCGCTATCACCATGGCCTTACACTTACACTGTGGAACTTGTCACAGCGAAGAGCAGTGAAATCTTTTACGAGATGTGTGTTAGGGTGTTGCTGCTTAGGAGGCTGATTCACAGCGCCTGTCTCTGAAGATGCTTACCAGTTACATTGTAATTAGAGATGAAGGAAAAGCTGCTGGGGGTCCCCAGCTTTATTTCCTCTGCCAGGACAGACACAGGCTCCAGTTTTGCTGTATATAAAATATCTTCTCCAATCTAGCTTGTATGGTTTCATTTAGGGGGTTTGTGACTAATCTCATCATCCAAAGATTTTTTTCTCATTACCATCACTTGAATTTTAACTTATTCCCATTACTTTTTCTCAAGTGATATTTGTTCCCTAATTTTATTGAATCATCTTCCTGCTTTATTTCCTAGAGTGAGAGAATGTTATTATCATAATGACCTTAAAAGATCATCACTTTACCAACAAAAAGGGAAATGAGGACTCTCCGGGACTGTGTTGTAGAATTTGCTTGCTTCTCAATGGACCACAGGCATTTGGACTTTCACTCTCTAATCTGCTATGGTTCATTATATACAACCGGTGAGTGTCATTTTATGGATTGTGAGTTTAAGCTGTCAGACCTGGGATAAGATCCTTTATAATTAGGGTGCCAGAAAAAATAAAAAATGCAACAGCTGAGACAGCTGTTTACACTGATTATATTTTAGGACACAGGATTTGATCAGTGTTAGATCTTTTGCTGTGGAACAATGATTAGTATTTTGTAGGGTACAATTCAACTCAAAACACTGTTTTTCTTGCAAAGGCATCTGCATAAATGACAACATTCTGAAAACAAGTCAACATTTTTAATGCCTAACATCAGCCACAAATATTAGGTCTGGAGGGAGTAAGGCTTTTTAAAAAAAAACGAAACAACAACAACAAAAAAATTGCTAAAATTTTACATATTCTACTCATTATTTTGATGCTAAATGTGTGCTATCAAGGATGACAGAAGAATACTTACAGACTAGACACATAATAATAATTTGCCAAAACACAGATTCTCTGTTTTGTTTTTACTTATAGTCATGGATTGAATTCTGTCCCCTAAAATTCATAATTTGGAGTCCTAACCCCCAGTGTGAGTGGAGACAGAGCCTTTATGAGGGTAGTTAAAGGTACATGGTTAAAGGAAGCTTTAAGGGTGGGACCTTAATCCAAATTGGACTGGTGCTTTTATAAGAAGAGATACCAGAGAATCTGTACTCTCTTACAGTAAAGACACAATAAGAAGGCAACTGTCTGAGGGTTAGGAGGCAAGCCCTCTCCAAAACTGAATCCCACCTGCGACTTGACCCCAGACTTTCAGAATTTTTAAGAAAACAAGTTGCTTTGCTTTGCTTTGCTTTACTTTGTTCTGTGGTACCCGGAATTGAACACTGGGGTATACTGAGTTACACTCCAGATCTTTTTATTTTAATTTTGAGACAAGGTCTCACTAAGTTGCTCATATTGGGCTCAAACTTGAAATTTTGTTTTTAAGCCACCTAATCTGTAGTATTTTGTTGTGATAGTCCCAAAGACTGATAGTATTATCAAGTATCCCTTCCTAAAGTTGAGAGCTTGATACCGCTTGGTAGCAAACAGAGGATAAGTCAAAATACGGAGATTTAGACTGAGATCTGAAGGGTGAAGATCCCCAGAAGTGGTGGGATTTTTCTAAATACTGCAGAGTATCAAAGTGATAGTATTTCATGAAACTGGCTTCAAATATCTACACTCCTTCAGGCCACTCTATCTTCCCTATATTCTCAATAATAGCCTTAACAATTTCTGTAAGACTCAAAGTGTTAAAACACCCAAGTCTCTCTTTCCTATATTCTCAATAATAGCCTTAACAATTTCCTTAAGTCCTAAAGTGTTAAAACCCTCAAGTCTCTACATTGTTTGTTATAGAAGGGTAACAGCTCACAACTATTTTTATTCCATAAAAAGTATGAACATCCATCATTCAAACTTATCATTCATTTCATCATTTATCAGACATATCATCATGTGTCTGACTAAATCCACAGGCACCTTAGCATAGGACAGTTAATAAAAGTGTCTCCCTTTTAAATTGTTTGTATTCCCTACTTTTCATTTACTTGACAGTAACCTTCCAAAGATGAAATAGAAGGTCTTCTTCAGTCAAACAGTTGTGTGGCAGTTATGGGCAGAGGTAGGAAATAAACTGAAACAAAAAAGGGCATGTTTAAGAAACACCTGGTAGGGTTATGCAAAGTCTTATAACACCAAGTGTTTTTGACAAGCAGTCTGAAGTCCACTAATCACTTGGGTAAAATTCTTCAGCTTGTTTCACTTAATTCCTAGTCCAGCAGCAATCTGACTTGACAGGTTTACTATAGTCCTGGGGAGAAGCGGATACAAGGCAAGACATAGTCTTGAAGGTAAAAGGTCACTGTTGAGTGTCTAAAACCAACCAGCATCTTAAAATGAAATTTCCTATTGTTGTTTTTGGATGTACTTCAATAGAAGATCCTTTAAAAAAATCTAGTTTCTTGTTCAGAAGTTACAGATTAGTGACAGTCAACAAGAAGTAAAGGTACAATATAACATCTTTTTATAGCAGGCACTTGACTTTGTGGTTTTCAAAATGCAGCTGGCTTTGGAAACATAATTGTAGAGCCTATTTTTCTTTAGCCAAATAAAAATTTAAAAAAAAAATTCCCCACTTGGTCAAAAAAAATTCTCTGTCTTGTAAAAGTTATTCTTGTGCTCTAGACCCTAATTAAATTAAAAAAAAAGACTCCAAAGTTTTTTCTTGTTAATTGTGGGATGGAGTGTGGTCCAACATTCTGTTTCTGATAATGACAAAATCTACTTCGCTAATGACAGTGTGTCTCAAAGTCTATCTCTCTTTTTATTGCAAGGAACACTGAGGATCTCTGTTTCAACCTGTCAGCATCAAAGAGAAATTTGTTTTCATTGCATCAAAATTCTTTTAGCACACCAAGTCAACATTTAAAACATGGAGTGGGTTCTGGCTTTGGGCCAATCTTAGGAAAGTCCCCACTTAACTCTTGGGTTGTCACTGCACTATGGCAGCTGTGGGATCCTACTTTTCCAAAACTGAACCTCAGTGTCTTACAAAATACAGTTGTTTGTGTGAGTTCCTTGATATGGACCTTTTGGCATGTTTCTCAGAACTGTGAGAAACACCTGCAGTGGCACCTGAGATGGTAGCTGATCTAGATGACAACGGAAGCTACACAACAGTGGCTAAGTGTTCACTCTCATGTGTCTCCTGGCTCTCATTGTGTCTTGCAGGTATTGCACTGAATTGTTTATTTGGGTTATCTCACTTAATCCTCATGATGGTTGTATTGGGTGATATACTATGTACCCCCAAGTCCTCATATACTTTTGATGGGGCTGAGTCTAGTGCGGGGATTGACAATGTGAGTGCTGTACCAACCCAGGGGTGGAGACAACATACAGTGTAAATGAGGCGGGTCTTCCTCTTGCTGGCTTCCATGTTTTCCATCCTCTCTCTCTCTCTTGCACACACTCTCTCACTCTCTCGCCACCACACTTTGCTGCTTGCGGCCACCATGATGGCAGCCCTGCCATGCCACACTGCCTTGAAGCCAACTAAGTGTGGACTGAAACTCCCAAAAAACTGTAAGAAATAAACCTTTCCTTCCCTAATTTTGGGCGTCAGGTATTTTGTCTCTGCAATGAGTGAAAAGTAACCAAGACAGAATTTGGTACCAGAGGAGTGGGGTCATTGCTGTGACTAAACCTGACTGTGTGGTTTGAGAGCCTTTGGAAATGGCTTGTGGGAAGAGTTTGGAAAGGTGCAGAGAGGTCGCCTGAATGCAGAGCTGGAAAAGCTTAGGCTGTTCTGTATGGGAGATTCTGGTCAGAGCTCAGGAGACCAGAAGGTTGATAGAAAGCCTACAGGTAAAGACCAGGCTCGGGAGGTTTCTGTTGGGAAGAAGGATCACACTGGGTGTTGGACTCCATAAGATGTGCGTGATGGTTTGGCAGAAAGTTTGTCTGCATTCTGCTCATGTCCAGAGACTTGGCCTGAGACTGAGATTAAGGGCAATGGACTGATTAGTCTGGCAGAGCAAATCTCAAGGCAGCAGAATGCTGAAGAGGTGGCCCGGCTATTGTTGGGGGCTTTTAGCCAGATTTATTTTGAAAATCAAAAGCAAAGAGCCCAGCAGGATAATTTAAAACAATAGTTTGGCCAGAAAGGAAGCTCCAGTAAAGCTGTGGACTGTAAAGAGAGGGCTAAGATCTCCATTGCTGAGAAGGAACAGAATAAAAAAGATGGCCTGGGGGTATCCCAGGAAGAGGCAGCTGGTCCCCACACTTCGCAGCCTCAAAACTGAAAAAGTGAAAGACTTTGGAGGAGAAAGCCTCAGAACATCAAGTTTCAGAATGGCAGCAGCAGCTGCACCAGATTCCAGAATGGAGACAGCATAGAGAATCTGTTCCTCAGAATCAAGTTTAGAGTGCCCAGTGATCCAGGCACTTGACCCTTACAACCAAGAGAGAGAAGAACCTGGCTACTGCTCCAGCTTGCAGCAGACCTTGGCATTATCCACGTGATGCAAGGGTTCTGAGATTAAAAAGGCTTCCACCTCAATTTCAGAAAGCCTGGGAGGCCAGGCAGTGTGCCCCTGAGAGGGCAGTGTGTGAAGCTGTGAGTGTGAAGTCAAAAATGCAATGGAGAACTCAGAAGTGTGGAAAAGCCAGGAATGTGGATCATCTAAGGAAACCTGCAATGAGGGAGCAAAGCCAGCCCAAGAGAGAAGCTATGGGAATTAAAATCCCTGGAAGTTCCATAGGTGTGGAATTGCTCAAGCCTTTTGGAGCTTGCAACCAGATTGCTTCAGATGCTGAGTGGAGAACTCCAGGACTTAAGGTTTGCCCTGCTGGATTTTGGACTTGCTTTGGTTCCAATGCTTTGTATTCCCGTTTGTAACTTTTGGAATTGTAATGTTTATCTTGTGCCTTTATATCTTGGAAGTGCTTAACCTTGTTTTCATTTGTATAGGGGGTTATAGTTGAGAGTTTGCCATAGATCTTGGAGGAGATTTGGGACTTGGACATTCTGGTAATGCTGAAACTGTTAGGACTTTGGAAACTCTTGGAAATGGACTAAATGTCTTTTATGTTAAAGATGTACATGAGTCCTTGGGGATCCAGGGGTGGAATGTATTGGGTGATACACTACGTACAGCCAAGTTCTTATATACTTTTGATGGGGCTGAGTCTAGTGCAGGGATTGGCAATGTGAGTGCTGTACCCGCCCAGGGGTGGAGCCGACATGCAGTGTAAATGAGGCGGGTCTTCCTCTTGCTGGCTTCCATGTTTTCTGTCCTCTCTCTCGCGTGTGCACTCTCTCACTCTCTCGCCAGCACACCTTGCTACTTGCGGCTGCCATGAACGGCAGCCCTGCCATGCTACACTGCCTTGGAGCCAACTAAGTGTGGACTGAAACTCCCAAAAAACTGTAAGAAATAAACGTTTCCTTCCCTAATTTTGGGTGTCAGGTATTTTGTCTCGGCAACGAGTAAAAAGTAACCAAGACAATGGTCCTGTGTGATACTGACATTAGCATGCTCGTTTTATAGACAAAGATGCAAAAAATTTGTAATAAGGCACATGCTCAGGTCTGCCTACATCTCCGATCTTCAAGGGTGGAACTGAATTATTTGTATAATTAAAACTATATCCTTGTAATCTCAAGGCAATTTCAATACCACAGTGTCTACTGACTGGGGTGGGTTGAGAAGAGAGGGCTTGTACATGCTTTACCTAGAAAGGGATAGTTGGAGGAGCAAGGAAGGGAGTGATAGAGACCAAGGAAATTTTGAGTCTTTTGGGGACCACAGATATGATGCCCTTTAGGGCATATGGGGACACCAGTACTAGTTACCACTGCTATTCTGTTCAAAGGAGACAAATGTGGAAAAACTCTCCAAGAAGGTTTGAAAGAATAAAGCTTTAGAAGTCACAGCCAGAGGCACCTGTGACTAGATACTTTCTATGTACATAAGCACATGAACACACACAGTTTCACACAGAGACACATGCACACAGACATAACATGCACATAAACACACATGCACATAAAATACAGGATGCTTTGTTACGTTTGAATTTCAGATAAATCACACTCCTGTGCTATAATTATGTTCCATATATTATGTGGTATATACCTATTCTAAAATGTTTCCAATTTATTTGAAATTCAAATTTAACTGTGCCTCCTGTACTTGTGTTTGCTAAATCTGGGGATTTGACTAAATATGTGCATGTTTTTATGCTTACACACACATACATATACATGTACATATGCATGCATGCATTTAAATCTATGTACATGTAAATCCAATGATATATAGCATTCTCTGATCCTACAGTGAGGTTAGCACCCTCTCCAAAATGTATGCCTATTACTCTATATTTCCCTTATGTCAAAGTACTCACATTTGTCATTCATCTCCAAAGTCTTTTTCTTACTAGATCATAGGCTCCCTTATGACTGTGATGCTCACAGACTCTGAACCCCAGCACAAAGCATATCCAGTGAACCAAAGAACACAGAATAAACGTTAAACCCACATCAGAATTTGGCCAATAGATCAACCTAACTCTAATGGGCAGATAGGAGTGTCCAGCTGTGGATAAAAGCAGGAGTCAGCAACTGAAAACCATTAAAGAGATAAAAGGCCTTAATTTGAAGACCTCATTGTGTGACAGAAACAATTAAACTCATGCCAGTGTTTTTATCTCTGTGATTTTGAATAAGTATTTTAAAATAATTGTAAGGTCAGCTCCCTTGGTAATGGTAATTTTGCACATAGGTACTTTCCCACACCCCAACCAACCAACACTGTGACCCTTTCAGGCATGGCACACAATTCCCAGGTTTTGTTTTTATGTGCTACAGTACACTCAAGACGTTTCCCTTTGCCTCGAGTTCTGTTATTATGAATGTCGTTTGGAAATTTTTATTTTCTCCCAAAGCATTCAAACCAGGGGATAGAAGAGAGGCCAGAAATGGAAGCCTCTTCTCGCTCCACATTACATTAGTGGCAGTTTAAAATTATAGCCTCCCCGGCTTCCTTAAGAAATACTACATTTTTCATCTTTGGTGGCTGTGATTAAGTAACACTCACTTTGCACAGCTCCTGTGGTGACATAGCTCCATTACAAAGGCCTCCTGCGTGGCACTCGGGTCATTAGAAACTACACAAACGATTAGGGAACAGTAGCAGAGCTGCTAACAAACCCTTCAAATTAGGGTTTCCTTTCTAATTGTGGCAAAGGATAAAGATTGAACTCATGATGGTTTCAGGGTTGAATAAAATAGATAAGGTGGAAGGCTACACACACACACACACACACA
>RJWM01050652.1:0-10692 GCA_004363535.1 Dasyprocta punctata
AGACAGGAGGCTGCTTGTGCCGGGCGCCCAGCGTGTGTGCCTGCTGCGTGGGGCTCCTTTCTGGTCTCTGTTCCTGCACGGAAACCCTGTTGCACTGCTGGCGTGACCCTGTGCAAGTGGGGAAGCAGGGACATCTAGGTGGTTAACACACAGGCCAGCTTGGTACCAGTAATATTTGTTACTTTGGGAAAACTACTTCAAAAATCTTAATACTCTGGGTAGCATTGTGATAAGTCCTGGTTTAAAAAATAGTGACCCTCAAGAATATAAACAGAAGCAAGAACCTGACAAAAAGAGAATCAAAGTTGTGTTAGGGAGTTGCAAATTAAAGCCACAATGAGCTATCAAAACATATACCATTAAAATGGTTAAAATTTGAGTCGGGCATGGGTGTGCACGCCTGTAATCCCAGTATTCAGGGGGCTAAGACAGGAGGATCACCGTTGAGTTTGAGGCCAGCCTGGGCTACACAGTGAACTCAAGTCTAGCTTGAACCACACGCTGAGATCTGATTGCAAAACAAACAAACAGACAAACAAAATAGTTAAAATTTGAAAGACTCACACTACCAAGAATTTATGAGGGTGTAGCTCAACTGGAATTCTCAAACATTGTTGAAAAAGATGAAAAATTTATTCAAATACCTTGGAGAACTCTTTGTCAGACAGATATAGATAGATGATATAGATATAGATAGATATTAATATAGAGTTTATAAACATACATTTACTGAGAAAATTGAAAATATCTATCATGAGAACATTTGTACATAATTATTCATAGTAGTTTTATTCATAGTAGCAAAAATCACCAGGTGTGGTGGTACACCCCTGTCGTCTTAGCACTTGAGAGGCTGAGACAGGAGGATCGCCAAGAGTTTAATCCCAGCCTGGGGTACATAGTAGGTTCAAGGCCAGTTTGAACTCCATAGTTTTGTCAAAACAAACAAACCAAAAAATTAATACGGCAGCCAAAACCAAGACATAGTAGGTGAGCTCAGTGAGGACCAAGCGCTGCATGTGATCAGGTGAGAGAAGGTAGGTAATAATGCTTCCATGGGCCTAATGATTGATGATGCACTAAACAAACAGTCCTGGCCCCAGAGCAGCAGTTTCTGGTCTTCAAAAAGACACCAAAATAATCTCACTGTTCTTCCCTCCATTGTGTCCTTATTCTACTGCCCCGAATCTGGACTTCGTGGCTCACCACGGGCCTTTGCATCTGCCTCTGGCCAGTTCCCTGGGGTTGTACTTCTGAGTTTCTGTGGATGATGCTGTACGCTTGCTTTGCTACTTTGAAGGGCTGCTGCGAAGTCTCAGTGATAAACTGAGTGGGACTCTGATGGATGACAGGTGACTTTGATCCTGCACATGTCTGAGTGTGCATAAACGCATGCCTGCAATAGCAAGGTCTAGCAGTGCCTTCTCGTTTTGCGTTGTGCTGCCAAGAGTTTAGCACAAGACCTTTGGCCTAGCAGGAGCATGCAGCGTACCTGTGTCATGTGACTCTTCACTGAATGAGAGGATTATGCCTGGTCCCTTCTCTCAAGAAGTTCCTAGCTGAAGCCAAGCGTGGTGGTACACGCCTTTAATCCCAGCACTCGGGAGGCTGAGGTAGGTGGAACGTTGTAATTTCGAGACCAGCTTGGGCTGCAACATGAGCAAAGCTGGCCTGAACTACATAGTGCGACCCTGCCTCAAAAAAAGTAGGGCTGGGAGTTTGGCTCAGTGGCTTGAGCGCCTGCCTGGCAGGCGCGAGGTTGTGAGTTTGATCCTCAGTATCGACACAAAAAAACAAAAACAAAATGAAGTTCCTAGCTGGGGACACATAGCCAACATGCAATCTGGCTATAGTCAATACTTTAACAGGGCAAAATGTTTCTCTCTCTCTCTTTCTCTCTCTCTCCCTTTCTCTCTCTCTCTCTCTCTCTCCCTCTCCCCGTCTCTTTCCACTACCATGCCACCCTATCTTGGAGCCAGCGACTATGGACTGAAACCACCACACACTGTGAGCCAAAATAAACCTCTCCTGCGTGTGTTGGGTATTTTGCCTCCAGCAATGAGGAAGGTGACTAAGCCAGAAGGTCTCACTGAACAGATTGAAGAATGTGAGGAAGAGGGCCTTGGGCTATCAGGGCACAATAAGTGCAATGGCCCAGACACAGACATGTACTGAAAGTGTTGAATGAACCAAGGAGATCAGAGCAGCCACCGTGTGATACATGAGAGGATTCATCTGCATGGAAGCTCTTGGGTTCAGGGGTGAGACAAGCAGAGACATCTTCAGAGGAGCAGCTTGGAGAGAACTCAGTGGACACATCTATATCATCTTCATAGATCTGAAGGACTGGCACGGAGGAAACATTACACTTGTGCTCTGTGGCTGTGAAGGACAGATTCAGCCTCCTAATGTGGAGGTTGCAGGAACACGTTTTCACAAAATTAAATCTCCACTGTTGTTCAAAACTGGATGAGGTTCTCCCAAGACATAACTCTCTGTCAAAGTTGTTTTCAAGCAGAAATTTCACAGCCATCTCCAGGAAACTATCTAGGAAGGATTCTGATTCAGACCCTTTCCCAAACCTGAGATTGCATTAACCAATAATGGCAGAATGAAAACCGACTGAGACAAATGCCATCTGTGAAGAATCGGCAGGAAATGGGGAAGTCCAAAGCTAAGGACAAAACACGTAAATTCACATTCTGCTTATATGTGTTTGGCAAAGAATAATGACTGGCCACCTAATCTAGCATAGACTTTGACTGGTTGACCTGATAGATTTAGGTCCTATTTCAAATATAGAGACTTAAAGATTTCTAGGTAAATAATGGATAATTTGGCAAGTAGGGGTAGCTTAAAAAAAAAAAAAAAAAAGGACAAGAGGACCAGAGAGGCTGGGCATGGTGGTGCATGCCTGTAATCCCAGCACTCAGGAGGCTGAGGCAGGATTGCTGTGAGTTCAAGGCCAGCCTAGGGCACATAAGCAAGTTCAGGACCAGTCTGCACAACATAGTGAGACCCTGTCTCAAGCAAACCAACCAACCAACCAACAAAAATGGAACAAGAAGACCAGAGCAATGGCTGTGGAATTTCAAGAAAGATAAAAAATTATAAGGTGGGATTGAAAGGTGCATAGGGCTTTGAATTTATGGAGAGTTTAGAGGCAAAGGAAGCACCATTGGCACAGGCAAGAAGGTTGGAAGCTTGTGTGTAAGTGAGTGTGTGTACTGCCTGTTCTTTTCATCATGGTATGTCCAGGGGAACAGGGAGGGCCTAGGTTGGATAATTCGATCCCTAACTTTGTGACTCAGGTTCCGGGCAGGTGACACTATGTCCTGGGAGGCTGGATCCCTGAGTTCCAGTCCCACTTCTAGGCATACTGCCTTGTGTGAGCTGGAGCAAACCCCTCCTCTTCTTTGGTTTGTGTCTTCATGTGCACATGGAGGACCAAGTGATTTCTCAGGTCCTGTGGCTCCGAAACCCTTGGATACCTGTGTCATCTTCTCTGCTTGTGGTTTTAATTAGCACCTCCTACCTTGATGGCCCCAGACCTCCCGTGAAGAAACAGGACACAGAGCATTCCCCAAATCCATTCTTTTCCTGGAGTTCAGCCTCCAACCAGGAAATGGGGAAGCAGGATTTCCTCTGAGGATGTTCCCTGTGACCCAGACAGTTCGGGTTAGGGGAGTGAAAGGAAGAGATAGGGAGCAACCCCCAGGCCCCCACAGGCCTCCAGCCTCTTCACACGTTTTATGTTTTTCTTCCACCCAGACTTGAGCTGCTTAAAAACAGGGAATACTTAATTCAGAAGTGGAGAAAGACATGCTGGTATTCCTTCAAACAGATAGGATTGATTATTCAACATTTTGGTGACAAGAAAGGCATTTTCTTTCTTTTCATTTGAGTATGCTGAACATACTTTTAAAAGTAGGGAAATATTTTCTTCACCTACACCTGTAGAAATCCTTCAGGATGTTTCAAGGCCCATCTCTAAAGCTCTCTCTTGCAGCAAGCCTTTCTTTCCTCTAGACTTTCACATTTGTTTTGTTGCCCCTATTGTGAATTTTCTTTTTTTTTTTTTTCAATGGTACTGGGCATTGAATGCAAGGCCTTATGTATGCTCAACAAGTGTGGTCATTGAACTACACTACCAGCACTTTCATGATTTTAGAACTATCATTTCATGATTTCATGCAATTCTGTATCAGAGATGCACAGGGTAACACTTTGCTACAAAAACTGGGAAAGCCCTCCAGGTATTGTGACACACTCTTACAATCCTGGGTACTTGGGAAGCTGAGGCAAGAAGATTGCAAGTTTGGGCAACTTAGTGAAACTGTCTCAGAATAAAAAATAAAAAGGGGTGGGATTCAGTTCAGTGGTAGAGCACCTCTGGCTTCAGTCCCCAGTACTTTAAAACCCAACCAAACCAACAAAAAAGCCAAATTGGGGAAGCTAAAGATGGAATTTGTCCAGTGCCGCAGAGGTTAGGACAGAACTACAACAGAACTCTAATTGTTACTGACTCCTAATTTGGTACTCTTTTTGCTTTTCTCTTTCTTACCCTTGGTCCCCTGCCCCAAACTCCTTCCCAGTGCTATACCTGTTCACATTTCCATACCTGCACGAAGGTTGTTCCCTGTTCAGAAACATCCCCTCCTTCTCTTTCCTATTGCTCTTGATGCTGGAAAAATATCACTGTCCTTCGGGAACATTCTTAGAATAACTGTTCTCCCAGCTTTTCTTACTATATTCTCACATCTTATGCATCAGCACTGACTCTGTTGCTAGTGTTTGCATGTCCCTCCCTCATTAGAGTTCCTATAAGGCATGGTCGTCTTCTCCCTCATTTATGCTGTGTCCAGCCTAGTGCCCAGCACGATCAACACGAGATACATGAATAACTAAGTGTAAGAAGGGTGCTGGTGTGGAGGGAACGCAGAGGGGGTGGCCACTACCAGGAGAGGTTGTGGGGGGACGCTAGGCTGGTATCTTGGTTGTTAATTATGTGTGTGACTTTGCCCCGATTTTGCTTGTGTCTGTTTCATCATCTGTAAAGAGGACTTAATTATGTCTGCCCTCCATTATGTCAGTAGGGTTTTTGAAAAATGTAAAGCAATCTGCAAATGCAAAACATTACCATGAGATTTATAAAGGTCTCTCAGTTAACCTAGAGGCTAGGAAATGTCCTGCCCTTGTGATGCATCCCTAGAACGGAGACTTCGTTCTTCTAATTTCCGGGAGCTCTTAGGGTAGATTCAGCACTAGCTTGCTGCTCTGTAGTTGCTGACGTGAACCCTTTATTCTTAACAGAGCTGAGGTTGCCTCCTTCAGGCTGCAGGTGTGAATGAGATTTCTGCTCTTGGCTGAAAGGCAAGAGATTCATTCCTTCCTGAAGGAAAACAGTGAGGCAGCCAGGAGGACAATGCAGTATTTAAAGACAGCAGACTAGTATTTGAAATCATCCTTTCAGGTTCGGCTTCCTTTCAGGAAGCTTTTCTTGAATTCCTCCAGCCTTAGAGACTTTCTTAGTGGCTCAAGACTGGAGTTACATTTGAATCTCTAGAAACAACTTATGTGGGCAAATTTCTTCCCTAAGCCTGTTTCCTCATTAAGGATATCAGCAGGCAGCCAGGGGGCTTAAGGGAACTACTGTATGTAAAATGCTCTGCACCTAGAGTCCTAAAAGGATGTAAGCTGTCATGATGACACTGCTGTGGTTCCTTAGATTTTGGATCGCTCATTGGACTCTTCATTTTACACCCTCATACCTGTTGCAACTCTTCTACAGAATCTTCAAAACCGTTTAGAGCTTTACCTAACATGCCTACATCCGTTTCTGGGGACTCAGCACAAGGTAGGGCAAGGGAGAGGCCAAGAACAAGGAGCAATGTTCATTTCAGCTGATCAGCAAAACACTTCGAAGTTGAGTGAGACGTGAAGAAAGGAAAGGGATGGCTGCCAATTGACCAGGACCCAGGCTAATGGTTGTGTTTCCCAGAAGTTGGATAATAGAAACCTATCATTTCCTATTCCACTCGAAGCAGTATTCATGCATCTTATAAACAGTATCTCGTGGGACTGGATGACAGAAATTCAGAGAAATGTCACTAGAGAGGCAAAGACCTCTTTAATCCAATTTCCCCAGTACTAATGCTTTTTTCCAAAGATGCCTAAAGGCTAGCAGGGCAACTAACTTCTCACAGTAAAACACTATTCTTAGAGAACTTTCTAGAGTAGTCTTTATATTGATGTTCTCCCTTCTCTCTTAGCAGACATGTTTTGTTAAATTCAGTCTCCATAACTGCTTTAATGACTCATCAGAGGCCTTAAATTAGACGTGGTAACAAGTGATTGGATAAAATTGTGCCTAAAAAGCCTTGGGTTGTTTTCATTGCCTAGGTAGAGCTTCTTGACTGGTATAAAACTTACAGGGTTCATAGCAATGAACATGATCGATGAAGTAGTCAGTTCACTAACATTCTGTTTTTTCAGTAATGTACTATATCAAAGGTACCCACCATATTTCTTTCTGAATTCAACACTGAGGGCTGGTTAAAACAGAGCATACTTCAAAGCAGTATCAATAATTCTGTTCTTTTACTCCCATAAAACATGTGAGTAGATTTTTATGCTATCATTAAAGTGACTAAAGCTGCAAACAATGCAAATGGAAACACAGATGAAGACATCACCATTGCCATTTAGGTGACTTACTTTTATAAAACTTGAAAGAACAACAATGCAGGGAAACTGATCCCTGGCTCCATATTACTATACATGAGCTTGCTAACTATAAATTGTTTCATCATGCTGTTGTCTCAAAAAAGCCACAGCAATGCTGGAGAAGTATTTAGAGGTCTATTTCTTGCCATTTACACACGAAACTTCAACATGTGGCAATCACATATTAACTTCCACCCAAAAGCTTTATTATCTCTCAAGTGAATGAAAGCTTTTTCACATTTTTTTTTTTTTTTTTGCGGCACCAGGGATTGAACTCACAACCTCGCGCCTGCCAGGGCAGGCGTTTAAGGCACTGAGCCAAACTCCCGGCCCTGGTTTTTTGAGGCAGGGTTGCACTATGTAGCTCAGGCCAGCCTTACGCTTGCGTTGTAGTCCAAGCCGGCCTCGAACTCACAACGCTCCGCCTACCTCAGCCTCCCGAGTGCTGGGATTAAAGGCGTGCGCCACCACGCCCGGCTTCACATATATTAAAAAATAAGTTTGGAAGATTTTGTAAAGAAGTGGTGGGGAGAGAATTACTGATACACCCAGCAGTTGGAGGAATCTCAGGACATTATGCTCAGTGAAAAGCCAGTTTCAAAAAGTTGTACACTATGGAGTTCTGTGTATATAACATTCTCAAAATGACAGAGCTTTAGAAAGGCAGATCACTGGTTGTCAGAAGTAACAGCTGGAGAAAGGGCATGTTTCAAAAGGGTAGCAATAGTTTCTATGAATCTGTAAGCTAAACAATTTAATAGAGCTGTATACCAACAAGCCGATAAATGAGTGCGTATGAAAACTTGTGGGCTTCAGGTATAGCTTAGTGTAGAATGTATGCTTAGCACGCACAAGAAGCTGGGTTTGAGCCACAGCATCCCATCCCCCAACTTAATGAAATCTGAAAGGTCTGTGGTTCAGTTATTAGTATTGAACTCAATGCCAATGTCTTGGTTTTGGTAATTTACTATGATTGTGTAAGATGACACTGTGGTGGGGGGCAATGGGTAAAGGGTGTACCTGTTTTATTTTTGTATCTTCACAGAAGTGAAAAAAAAGTAGGAAAGATAAACTATTAGAAGACGAAGGAAAACAATCAGCCTAGACATTTTTATTAAGTCCTGTTAAAAATATTAAGATCTGAAAAAGCAGAGTCTATAAAACACTGATACTCAATAATTTTCTTATTGTGATAGCTAGTGCTATATATTAAAGAAGCTACACAAACATCAACCCAACAAATTGCAAACATCTTCCAGAATTTACCTAACAATTCATCTTAATTAAAAGGAGCTATATTTCTTGTATAAAAGATCTTGAGTTATTTTAAAAAACAACTTTCTTTTTAAACTCAAGAAAGGCTGGTTTTGCTATTTCAGTTGGAGTCACAATAGCTCTATGTTCTTTTACTGACACCAGCTAGATGAGATGCTACGTGCTAGAAAAATGGACTTGGTGAAATACACAGCATAAAAGAACAGTTCAGCGTCAGTGTGAACAGTGTCTGTTTACATAAATGTGTTGAAATAGCTGATCTTAGCTTTTTCTTAAGGTTTCAGTGATGCTGAAAAGCTCTATTTGAATAAGGTGGCCTTCCCACTAGCCCACCAGCTCGCAGCCAAGTCACTACTGTTGCTCTTTGTAACTGGCTGGTACCAAGCAGCAGACTGACTCCCAAAAAGGCTCCAGCTTCTGTAAGTACCTGCAGGGCCCAGCAAGATCTGTATCAGAAAGGAGGGAGTTAAGGCTTAAAATAATTTGGGCAACTGTCTGAGACGCTTTACATCTAAAAAGGGGCCTACTGAGTTCATACTGTTCATTTGCTTTAACGTTTCAGAGGGTTGTAAGCCTTCAGGAAAAACTGGAAGGTCCCTTTCATTTTCTTTCTCAGGATGTTGAGTAAACTCTGCTTTTCCAGTTCGGAGGTTCACTGCAGGACTTGGTTTAAGGTTCTTTAATAAAGATGGATTTTCATTGAACTCCTGTGTTGCTTTTGACTGCACAACTTTGTTTGTAATATTTCTCAATACTGGCATCTCTGAGTGCACATTCATGGATTCACAGTTATAACAATTACTTATTTCACAGGTATTCCTAGAAGGCTCTTTCTGACAACCAAGTTGTGCAGATGTAGGTGTAGAGTTTTGATTCAACAAATGGTCACTCTTGCTGTCTCTATCTGTATGGTCAGGAGCCTCGTCTTCATCCTCACTGTTGTCACTGCTTTGTATGAGTCCATATCTCTGCATGTATTTTTTAGTTGCAAATGACATGTTGCTTGGTGAAATCAAGTTAAGCCCCATTGTGCTTCTGTCTGTATTAATATGCAGAAGGCTAAAAGATGAGTCACTGTTATTTTGGTTTGATCGAATGAGAGAGAGTTGTGACAGCTGATTTTCATTTAAATATTTCAGAGCTATAGCATTTGCCTCCATGCTCAAATCCACACCAGTAGGGCTTAAACCACTCACACCAACATTTGCAAATGACATGTAGTTTAATCCAGAGATCACAGCTTCTGGGCTGATGCATGCCAACACACTAAAAGACACAAAAGAGTAAACCATCATTTACCTTAAGTAACAGTTTCATTTAGCCGGGGTGGTGGCCCACCCCTTCAATCCTAGCACTCTGGAGGCTGAGGTAGGAGGAGCGTTGTGAGTTGGAGGCCAGCTTAGGCTACGACATGAACACAAGATGGGCCTGAACTACATAGTGCGCCCTTGTCTCAAAAAACTAGAGCCAGTTTGGCTCAGTGGCTTAAGTGCCTGCCTAGCAGGCATGAGGTTTTGAGTTTGATCCCTGGTGCCACAAAGAAAAAAAAAGTAACAGTTTCATTCCAAATGTGTTCCTTCTCTGGAAGTGTTATGGTTTATACATTGTGTCAACTTGAGAAGTCTAGCAGCTTAATTAAGTAACTCAGCAGCTCTCCATCCTGGGGTATAGAGCACAAGCAGTCACCTGTTCATTGTGTCAATTTGAGAAGGTCAGAAGTTTAACTGAGAGACTCAGCAGGGAGCCAGGGTGCTTTGTAAATATCCTCATCCCGTGCAAAGGAAGACAAGATTTGTGAATGCTACACCCACCCCGGGGGGTGAGGGGTGGGGTGATCCTGTGTACAATATAAGGGAGGAGAAGAGGCTTGTTCTTGCCCCCTTTTACTCTGGCTGCTTTTGCTCGGCTGCTGCCTTGAAGTGTTGCCTCAGTGCCATGCCACCCTGCCTTGGAGCCAGCTGATTATGGACTGAAAGCTCCAAAAACCGTAGGATACATAAACCTTTACTTCCCTAATTTTTGACTTCAAGTGAAAAGTAACCAAGACAGGAAGTAACAAAAAATTTCAGCCTTAAGAGTAGTAGATATGATCTGGTACTCAGATATTCAAGGGATACATATGATAACCTAGAAAGTAACTCATGATCCACAAATTGAAAGTGGAACACAAACTGATTATTCTAAATTTATATATCAGTCATGGTTTTAAGAGCAAAACAAGCCTCCAAATGTAGGAGTCTTTCAATACTCTGTGTCATTTAATTTTCAATTATTAACCCCAAACAGCATGAGATCAGCTAATATTCAATGTAAAGAAAAACAAAAGCAAAATCAAACACAAAACATATCTGATAATATAAAAATACAAGCTTTAGTAAGTAGCCCAGAAAATTAAATTGTTCATAGTTGAAGAAATTTCATTCACAATGAATGAAATAACTAGTCCCTGGATACAGGTTTGCTTATACATACATACACATTTTTTTTTTTTCTCTGAGATAGGGTATTGCCATATAGGTCAGGTTGGGCTTGAACTTACAGCAAATCCTCCTGCCTCATCCTCCCAAGTGCTGGGATTACAGGAGTGTGCCACCAGACCTGGCACATTATTTTTATTTATTTATTTTTTTAAAGACAGGGCCTCAGTGTGTAGTTTAGTCCAGTCTTGAACTTGGTATGTAGCTCGGGCTG
>RJWM01050653.1:0-10693 GCA_004363535.1 Dasyprocta punctata
CCAAGAACAAGAGAGCCATGCAGGGATCTGACAGGGCAAGTGAGAAAAGCAGGTAGATCTAAAGCTTGAGGGAGCACTGAGAATACTTCTGTCCATCCTGTGATTCCGGTGCTAGGGTAGTTTTCTTGTACACCAGCACCCAGATCTATCCATGGGAAAATATAATATAGAGTATGTAGAATAATATTTACATGATGTGGATGTGAATTATACAAAACCATGATAGCTGCTTCTGCTCATCGATTTATTTTTTAAAGAATCATATCACTTAAAAGTAGAATCTAGAAAAATTGATGTCTTGGAAGTTAAGAGCAGAACGATAGTTATAAGAGACTGGGGACAATGTGTTCCTTTTTCCTCTCTCTTTGTCTGTCTGTCTGTCTCTGTCTATCTCTGTTTCTGTTACTGTCTCTCTGTCTTTGTCTCCCTCTCTCTCTCTCTCTCTTCCTCTCTCCTTTCCTTCCTCCCTCCCTCCCTTCCTTCTTTCATTTCTTTCTTCCTTAACTGGGCTAATTCTACTACTGCAACCTGACACAATAATTAACACTAGCCTGGGGACAGGAATTGCTCTGTATTAAATAATAAGTTTTATAGACAGATACTTTTAGATCTCCTTGTGTGACTGAAAAAGAAATCGGTACTCAGAGCTTGAAGTCGAGAGAAGTCAAAGAACAAAGGAAAATGAATGCTAATGAATTCTCAGACATGAAGGAGATCTGCTAAATCTATGTCAAATCTGCTAAAGTTTGACATTAGACATGAAATTAAGTGATTTTTATTTTTTTAATTGTAATTTAAAAATTGAATATAAACCCAAAATTCTGTCTGTCATTTTACAAAACCTCACTAATGGTTACATGTGAAGGACCTATTAATTCTCACCAAGGGGCTTCCTCTAGGAGTCAGTCTTCCAGGAGTTTGGGTTAATACAGAGATGCACCTGTTTATCTGTGTGTGTCTGCAACTGTGCCACTTATGGTTGCCAGGAGGGTTAAACTACATGATCACCAAGTTCTGGAGGTAAACAATCATTTAGTCCAATAGCTCAGTTTTAAAAGCAAGGGAATTGACACATTACAGTTCCACAACTAGTCAGTGACAACCATGAGATGAAAACCCAGGCCCTATAAATAGTGACCCAGGACTCATCCTGTCTCATCATGGGACAATTTTGGGACAATTATCCCAAATTATCATCTTTGAGAATGTCTTATCAGATTTAGTAGAAATAAAATGCTATTCTTCATAAATCAACAGCTTCCAGTAGTAGTAGTAGCAGTAGCAATAGTAGTAGTGCTTTATGTTTGCAATACATGATGGTGATGTTCATTTTGAAAACAGCAGATTCTTAGTTAAGTACAATGAGATTCCTCCCAATTAATCTCTAGTAAAGTAAAAGAGAATTAGAAAAGTATTTCCTAAACCAGTACTCTAATATCTTCCTGAGTTTATATGTCAGTCCAGCTACCACCTTTTAGCTGCAAAATTAGTAAATAGGAAAATACTTGGTCAACTACTCAGAACTTGTTAAATGTGTTAAATTGTTATTATGATTATTGTTACTACTGTTACTGTCATATTTGCATTTGGTGTTGAAACATAAAATAAACACTAACTCAGATTAACTGGGAGAGAACAATCTAAATCATATGCCACATTACTAAAATATATGTTGTTACCATTAAGTCCGTAGTTTCAATGTTCCTGCTACTGGAGTGCAACTAAATTTAGTTTTTGCCTGCCCTATTTTAGGTTAAAAAATATTCATCCTTGAAATAATGCATGGCATGCTGTGACTAATGTGCCACATTCCTTAAAAAAGAATTTATCCTATTAGCTTTTATAAACATATCTATATATTAAAACCTCATTAGTCCAGATTTCCAATAATTCAGAGTTTAAGCTCATTTCCTCTATGTCAAACTAAATATATCTTTCTCCCAATATTATATTAAAGGTGTTTTTCAGTAGAGGACCAGCTGAATTAATGAAATTTAAGCACCTACTATCTGGAAAGAAATTCTAGTTACAAGGCTTTCAAAATCCTACGTTGCTGCCATCTGGCGGTCAAATGTAGATCTCTACTAATATAAAACATCACAACTAGACATATAACAATTTTAACTATACCAATATGTGCATGCTGTTGCACACAGATGTCTTGGCATAAGGAAACTTCAAGCTGGGAATTAAATAATTACCCTTAAATGTACATTAATGAGCTGAAGATGTATCTGAAAGCACTTGCCTAACAAACACAGGCACTGGGTTCAATCCCCCATATTGCAAAAAATATAAGCATTTATATTAGTAATATACCCAAAGAAATTATTCAATTAAATATGTTCTATGGCAGGTTATTAATTGTCTGGAATAAGGTCCAGACTTTTGAGCAATACCGAGCTGTTAAGACTTTGGGAGAGGAATTATTGTGTTTTTAGTTGTATGCAGGATAGTTTTGTAATCTCAAGCACAATTATTAATCTGCTATTGCATTTATTTATATATTAAGTATGGTCTAAGGAATCTGAGCATGCTAACACCTGCTTATAATCTTAGCATTTGGAAGTGAGGAAGGAGAATCACAAGTTCATCCCAGCCTGAGCAATCTAGCCCTTTAGTAAGACACTGTATGGGGTATGCTATATCCCCTCAAGTCCTCACATACTTTTGATGGGGCTGAGTTATTGGTTTGTTATTCGTTTGTTGATTGGCAATGCGAGCGCTGTGCCCGCCCAGGGGTGGAGCTGACATACAGCATAAGGGAAGGTGGGTCTTCCTCTTCCGTGCTTCCACCTCTCTCCCTCTCTCTCTCGCCAGCGCAGCTTGCAGCTTGCAGCTGCCATGAACAGCAGGCCCGCCATGCCACGCTATCTTGGAGCCAACTTAAGTAGGGACTGAAACTCCCGAGAAACTGTAAGAATCAACCTTTCCTTCCCTAATTTTGGGTGTCAGGTATTTCGTCTCGGCAACAAGCGAAAAGTAACCAAGACAGAATTTGGTACCAGAGGAGTGGGGTCGTTGCTGTGACTATTCCTGACCATGTGGTTCAAGAGCCTTTGGAAGTGGCTTGCGGGGAAAGTTTGGAAAGGTTCGGAGATGCCATCTACATGCATAGAGCTGGAACGGCTTAGGTTGTTTTGTATGGGAGATTCTGGTCAGAGCTCAGGAGACCAGAAGGCTGATAGAAAGCCTGCCGGTAAAGACCAGGCTCGGGAGATTTCTGCTGGGAAGAAGAACAACACTGGGTGTTGGACTCCACACGATGTGTGTTATGGTTTGGCAGAAAGTTTGTCTACGTTTTGCCCATGCCCAGAGACTTTGCCTGAGACTGAGATTAAGGGCAAAGGATTAATTACTCTACAGAGTGAAATTATGATGCAGCCAAACATTGAAATGGTGGCCTGGCTTTTGCTGGGGGCTCTTAGCCAGATTTATGTTGTAGATAAAGAGCAAGGAGCCCAGCATGGCGATTTAAAACGTGAGTTTGGCCAGGAAGCTGTGGACTGTAAAGATGGAGCTGAGACCTTGATTGCTGAGAAGGAACAAAAGAGTAAAAAAGATGGCCTGGGGGCATCCCGGGAAGCAGCGGGCCTCCACCCTTTGCAGCCTCAGGCCTTCAAAAGTGAAAGAGTTTGCTTGGAGGAAAAAGCCGCAGAGTGCCCTATCCCGGGGTGGCAACGAAAAGCTGCAGAGTGCCTTGTCCCAGAGTGGCGACAGAGGCCACACCATATTCCAAAATGGCAGCGGCCACGCTGGATTCCAGAATGGCGGCATAAAAAAGCTGTTCCTCACAATCAGGTTCAGAGAGCTCAGCGATCCAGGCAGTCGACCCCTACAGCCAAGAGAGAGGAAAGCCTGGCTGCTGCTCCAGCCCGCAGTGGACCTTGGCAGCATCCACATGGCGCTAGTTTTAAGTACAAGAAAAGGCTAAGGCAGCTTCCACCTTGCCTGCAGAGAGCAATGTGTAAAGATGTAAAGGTGGAGGCAAGGAACGTGGATCGTCCAAGAAAAGCTATGGAAGTTAAGACTCCTAAAGGTGCCGCAGGGGTGGAGTCACTCAAGTCTGTTGGAGCTTGTAACCAGATTACTTCAGATACTGAGCAGAGAACTCCAGGACTCAATGTTTGCCCTGCTGGATTTTGGACTTGCTTTGGTTCCAATGCTTTGTATTCCCCTGTTTGTAACTTTTGGAATGGTAATGTTTATCTTGTGCCTTTATATGTTGGAAGTGCTTAACCTGGTTTTCATTTGTACAGTGGGTTACAGATAAGAGTTTGCCATAGATCTCAAGGGAGATTTGGGACTTGGACATTTCAGCAATGCTGAAACTGTTAGGACTTTGGCAACCTTTGGAGATGGACTAAATGGTTTTTGTATTAAGAATATAAATGAGTCCTTGGGGGTCCAGGGATGGAATGTATGGGGTATGCTATGTCCCCCCAAGTCCTCACACACTTTTGATGGGGCTGAGTTATTGGTTTGTTATTCGTTTGTTGATTGACAATGCGAGTGCTGTGCCCGCCCAGGGGTGGAGCTGACATACAGCATAAGGGAAGGTGGGTCTTCCTCTTCCGTGCTTCCACCTCTCTCCCTCTCTCTCTCGCCAGCGCAGCTTGCAGCTTGCAGCTGCCATGAACAGCAGGCCCGCCATGCCACGCTATCTTGGAGCCAACTTAAGTAGGGACTGAAACTCCCGAGAAACTGTAAGAATAAACCTTTCCTTCTCTAATTTTGGGTGTCAGGTATTTTGTCTCGGCAATGAGTAAAAAGTAACTAAGACAGACACTGTCTCAGAATGAAAAATTAAAGAATAGGGAGGGGATGCAGGGAATGTAGCTCAGTGCAGAGACCCTTGTTCAATCTCCCAGTACTACTAAAAAAAATGTGTGGCTAAGGAGATACTATTATGCGCCAAGTTGACAAGGAGTGAACTTGGGCCACTTAACCTTAATTGTTGACTTGAATGGACTAAGAGAGTACTGGAAGGGTGCTGGGATACTCCTCCCTGGATTAACCCATTGATGTTCACAGTTAAATGTGCTATTAGAAAGTGGGGGCCAGTTGGAGAATATGGTTTGCTAGGGACTTGCTTCTGGGGAGTACATCTCACTGGCACTCTTCCCTTGTGTTCTGCTTCATTGCTGCCACAAAGTAAGCAACTTTGCTTTTCTTCCCCCTTTCACCATCATCTGTCTGCCTTGGAGCTAACCAGTCATGGGCTGAGACCTGTAAAACTGTGAGCCAAGATAATTTTCTGCTTTAAATTGTGAGTGGAGGCTATTTTGTTCCAGTAACATGAAAGCAGACTGAAACAATGTACTACAATTTATCAGTTATGTGACTTTTTAAAAGTAAATAGCCTGCTTTATACTTCTTTTCTTTGTCTGTGAAATGGAGATAATTATTCTTATCTCTCTGATTTACTGTGAAAATTAACTTTAGATAAATATAAATTGTCTGACACTTGTATGCATATAATTAACAAGAGTGGTCATTAGCATTTCTGCCCTAAACAGCACTGTAGGTTAGTTAAGGAGAATGTACAGTTGGTGCATGTACCTGACTCTGAGTTTTCACTCATCTCTTACTTAAAAAGACACTAATTATCCACTTTGTACCCTTCTTGTGTAAATATTAGAAGAAATTTCTTTGTAACTAACTCTGAATGTGCTTCTTAAAAGGCAAAATATTGCTTGATGTGTTCAGTATAATCAAGAATACAAGAATCCCATAGCTCATGCATTGGTAAGAATGGCAATATCCACTGAATCCAACCCAATTTTTAATAATTTCCTTAATAAATTATAAGACCAAAATATTCCTCCCACTAACCTACAAATAGTAACTTATTTAATAGGGGCAGAAGGAATTTGCTGCCTTTCTGGACATTACAGAATTTAAGACATTGTCATCCAGATGGCCCATTGCTGCTCCTTGCTGTGCTCTAACAGAGGTAATTTGCTGCCTCCCAGAAACTAACACTGATTCATCAGAAATTGATTCCTACCCTCTGATTTTCCAAATGACTTGACTCAGATGTTTACCCTCAAATTGTTTCTTCTGTAGCAGGCCATTTCATGGCAGGAAAACTTCATCAGAAATTTTACCCTATCCGTGTAACACACTCCTGAAGACTGCATACCCCATGTTGGACAGCCTGGCCAGACCTGACCCTCTAAACCTACAAGTCGCTAGTGTCTGCCATGCGCCACAGGTGTGCATGTGTTGACCACTGTGCTCAGTGATACAGATGAGTCAAACAAAAATAAGTCAAAGTGCAATCCCCTTTTTCAAGGAACATAGTATTTAGCTTGTAGAATCCAACAGTTATAAGAAAAGTAGTAAGAAATCTAATATGCAGAGACAATTCTATACAACATGGAGAAGGATGAGTTTAAAGTATATTTCGAATATCATTCACAAACATGATTACTGGGTACTCGGTATATTTCTGTCTCCTATGCAGCTGATCCTTAGTCTACATTTGGTTCTCCCTTTAAAAAGTTTAATAGCTAATTCATTTAAAGGATCTTTTATTGGTTACCAATTACTATGTGTCTTGGTTACTTTTCACTCATTGCTGAGACAAAATACCTGATGCCCAAAATTAGGGAAGGAAAGGTTTATTTCTTACAGTTTCTCGGGAGTTTCAGTCCATACTTACTTGGCTCCAAGGCAGCATGATGTGGTGGGGCAACCATTCTTGGTGACTGTCAAACAGCAAGGCACGTGAACAGGGGAGAGAGAGGGCAAGAGAGGAAGAACCATGTTCCCCCTGCCTTTCTCTATATGTTAGCTTCACCCCTGGGTGAGTGCAGCACTCACATCACCAATCCCAATGCTAGACAACAAACCAGTAACAGATGTCAGACTCAGCCCCATCCAACTTAGATGAGGCCTTGGGGGGACACAGATCAAACCAATACATTCCACCCTCGACCCCCAAGGACTCATGTATATCCTTTGTACAAAAGACATTTAGTCCATCTCCAAGAGTTGCTACAATTCTAACAGTTTCAGCACTGCTGAAAAGTCCAAGTTCCAAATCTCCTCCAAGATCTATGGCAAATTCTTATCTGTAACCCACTGTACAAATGAAAATTAGGTTAAACACTTCCAACATATAAAGGCACAAGATAAAAATTTCCATTCCAAAAGTTACAAACAGGAGAATACGAAGCATTAAAACCAAAACAAATCCAAAATCCAGCAGGGCAAACATTAAGTCCTGGACTTCTCTGCTCAGCATCTGAAGCAATCTGCTTGCAAGCTCCAAAAGGCTTGAGTGATTCCACCCCTGTGGCACTTACAGGGGTTCTAACTTCCACAGCTTCCCTAGGATGATCCATGTTCCTTGGCTTCATCCTCGCTTCTTTACACATTGCCCTCTGCAGGCGGGGCAGAAGCTGCCTTAGCCTTAGAATCTGTGCATTTTTGTTGCACCTAAAACCAGTGCCACATGGGTGCTGCCAAGGTCTGCCACCAGCTGGAACAGTAGCCAGGCTTTCCTCTTTCTTGACTGCAGGGGTCTACTGCCTGGATCGCTGAGCTCTCTGAACCTGATTGTCAGGAAAAGCTTCTCTATGCTGCCGTCATTCTGAAATCTGGCATGGCCACCACCATTCTGGGACCTGGTGTGGCCACCACCCTTTTGAAACCTCCTGTGGCCTCTGTCTCCACTCTGGAACATGGTGCTCTGCAGCTTTTTCCTCTGAGCAAACTCTCACTTTTGCCAGCTTTAGGCTGCAAAGGGTGGAGGTCTGCTGCTTCCCAGGATGCCCCCAGGCCAAGTTTTTTATTTCTCTGTTCCTTCTCAGCAATCAAGGTCTCAGCTCGATCTTTACAGTCCAAAGCTTCCTGGCCAAACTCACAGCGTTTTAAATCACCATGCTGGGTTCTTTGTTTTTGATTACCAACATAAATATGGCTAAGAGCCCCCAACAGTATCCAGGCCACCATTTTAACATTCAGCTGCCTTGTAATTTCTTTTTTTACACTAATCAGTCCTTTGCTCTTAATCTCAGTCTCAGGCAAAGTCTCTGGGCATGGGCAGAATGCAGACAAACTTTCTGCCAAGCTGTAACACACATCATGTGGAGCCCAACACCCAATTTCATTCTTCTTTCTGGCAGAAACATCCCAAGCTTGGTCTCTACCAGCAGGCTTTCTATCGGTCTTCTGGTTAACTGAGTTCTGACCAGAATCTCCCATACAGAACAACCTAAGCTGTTCTAGCTCTATACATTTAGGTGACATCTCCACAACCTTTCCAAACTCTTCCCACAAGCCATTTCCAAAGACTCTTGAACCACATGGTCAGGAATAGTCACAGCAACAACTCCATTCCTCTGGTACCAAATTCTGTCTTGGTTACTTTTCACTCATTGCTGAGACAAAATACCTGATGTCCAAAATTAGGGAAGGAAAGATTTATTTCTTATAGTTTCTCAGGAGTTTCAGTCCATACTTAGTTGACTCCAAGGCAGCACGATCTGGTGGGGCAGATATTCATGGCAGGTACCAAACAGCAAGGCACACAAACCGGGAAAACAGAGGGCAAGAGAGGAAGACCCATGTTCCTCCTGCCTTACTCTGTAGGTCGGCTCCACTCCTGGGCAGGTGCAGCACTCATACCACCAATCCCAGTGCTAGACAACAAATCAGTCACAAATGCCAGACTCAGCTCCATCCAAATTAGATGAGGCCTTGGGGAGACATAGATCGAACCAATACATTATATATATATACACAGCCTCTGAAACAATTCAGTATAATATTCTTGTTTCTGGTGCATACAAACAGAAATTAGCTTATAAATTTTAGTTAATATTCTTCAAAACAAACTAGAAAGGATTAATGCACAATTCAGGTATATTATCATCAGCTTCTGGATGCAAGAGTCTAGTTGGGAAATAATAAAGAATAACAATTTTTTTCAGATTATGAGGCAACAAGTTATTGGAAAAGTTATCTTTAATTTATCATAAGCATCATAAGAATTATTTCATAGCTATAGAAATTAATATTAGTCAAATTCCAGTGGGGACAAAAAGTCAATTATTAATCATGAAAATGATTAGCATTTTAGTATCTCAAAAATTATTTGAAAATACAACAAAGAAATTTAATTTTGCCTATCTCGAAGAACAGAGAGCCAAGTTATCAGCACATATTTATAAGAGCCTAAAACACATAGTACCATGTCAGGTCTCTCTGACGGAACTGAGCCCAAACAAAAACAGCTGTAAGTATTGTAGCCATACACAATCAAACAGACAGACTGACAGACAAGCACACACAGAGCAATTGTTAATAGACCAGAGCTCCCTCAGATATATTTGGTCATGTTGAATTACAACTTTTTTACAGTTTTTAAGTTTTTAACTACAAATGGACTAGTCAGAATGTTTCCTAGGTCAATTAACAGAGATGTCTTGCTATAAGAATCAGAAGGAAATAAAACTTTTTACAACTGTGAAAGCAAAGACAGTTTTTAAAATTGTCCTTAAGCTGATGGCTTGTCGAATTAATGATATTCCACTATATCTTATCTGATGATATTTCACTGTACAGGTTTTTCATCATTGTTTTGAAAGCCACACATAATTGTTTCTTCTAGAGGGGCAGACTATTACAAGGTAATTTTAACTATTTGGTGGGGGGGGAGTGCACGGGTCACATTTGGGTGTAGAAAGAGACCATGTGGCACTCTCTGGAGCTAAGTATGAATACCAAATAGTGGAGGAAGAAAGCCTGCCAAGGCTCCACTCTGTCCTGCTGCAGATGTCTACCTATGACACTTTTTTCCCATTTTTGCCTGTGACCCTTGGACCATACTTAGCTATAGGCCTTCCTTTTTCAGAGCTTCAGTTAGCATATCTCTGAGAACAGTGGCTGGCCCGGCAAGATATTCCAGAGAGAAATCATGATGAGAGAGGCAGTCCTCTGGGGACTGGGGATGTGCCTATTTTTAATACCTGTTCCTGTTTAACACTGTTATTAAACTCATAAATTCCCCCTTGAAATGTTTTGTTTTATCAATGAACTCTTCTGCACTATAAAAATCAGTCAGTCTGCCTGGGCTATAAAGACCACTCAGCATCATCCCTGGGGGGGCGGGAAAGAGGAGTTAATCTCTAGTTCTGCCTAAGGACTAAAAGGCAGATAAACTTGGACTAGAACTTCTACGTTTATTCTTTGAGAGCTTCAGGGTTAAACCTAGACCGATTTTTGAATATGACAGAGATAAAAGAAGGTCAGTTTCACTCTGGACTGACCCTAAGGGAGGGGAAACTCACCATTCTGAAAACTTGGTCCTGAAATCCAACAGCTACAAAGGAGAGTACTGCCTTAGACCAAACACTGTTGTAAACTGTGCTATTCTTCAGGGGCAGGATAGTAGAAAAGGAATAGAAGAGTGACTCCACGCATGGCACAAGAACTGAATTCTAACCATCTCAGGTGCAGGATGGTTAAGATCAAGAGCTTTCTCAGGTTGGTCATTTTTAGCAAAACCTGCCTCCAGAGACAAAAGTTATGGTTGACTCCAACTACATTGCCAAACAGAAAATTAAACCAATAATCAAAGAACCTGAATGGCTGCTTTTAACCTTTTGAAAGAGGATGAGAGAGAAAATAAAAGTGTTCCAATTATTTTATTTAGGGCTTACTTTCTAATAAGTGATTACGA
>RJWM01050654.1:0-10682 GCA_004363535.1 Dasyprocta punctata
TGGAAATAGTGAGAAAGTTCTCAAACTCTGTGGCAATTGAGTAACAGTCCATAAATGGTGTATGGGTTGAGAATCACAGAATGCAAGGTGATGGCTGCATTGCTGATGGCACAGCAATCTTGCCCATGGTTATTTGTAGTCTATTGTCTATCTGACTGGATGTCTGTTTGTGCTTCCCATGACATCTGACAGCAACAGGGGTCACGGTGAGAGGGCATGGTTGATGGTCAGACCTGGAGGTGAGTTCTTAACTCATACCACTTGGAGGACAGTTTTCAGAACTTTAGTACTGAAGCTATCTATCTTAGCCCAATGCAAGCATCGTCTTCCTCTTAAGGAACAGTCAAAGTTTAAAGTGGAGGGTCAAATAAGAGGAAGGCTGACTGGCTTGGTGGAAAGTAGATGGTCACTTCTAGCTTGAAGTGGAGGTCTCTTTCCAGAAGTGGTACAGGGACTGGCTCATACAGGAACTCATATTTGGTGAGATGCCCTCCCAGGCTTCATGTTTGTGCCTGGAAGAAGGGACAAGAGGTAAGATTCCCATTTGTCCTGATGATGATAACTTTTTGACATAAGGAACTTCTGAAGGCAGAGAGTTCTGCTTTATTGTCTACCAGAAAAGTCACAGACTTGCCCCTGTCTTTTGTAATGACCTCGGGCTTTTGGGGGGCCAATTTTATAGAGCTCACAGTCTGTCCTATCCATCCAGGTCTGACAGGGATAGAAGTTCAAGTTTAGCTAGGCCTGAATAGCCAGGTTTCTTTGTGTCTTGCAGACAGAGGGGGAATTTATTTTTGTGCCCATAGATCTTATAACTTATAGCCAGAGAGTATGGTCATCTATCACATTCAATTTTCTTATGGACCTCATATCCTTCTCTTTTGTCAATTTTCTGAGTAGCACTGATTGATGGGTTTTTTGCCCCCATTTTTGATGTCTCTTAAAAGTGCTGAACTGGGTTATTTCTAGGTGAGGGGACCTTTAGAAAGGCCATGGCAACTTTTTCATCAGGACTAACAACTCTCAAAATGTGAAACTCAGAAAGAGCTGTTGACAGTCATTTTAGGTGGGTGTTAGATGATGCCATCTGACCAGGAGAGAAGTAACGACTCTGGAGGGTGGAAGTCTGTTGGAACTAGTTCAGTTGGCTTGAAGTAAACAAGTTGGGAGTGGAAAATGAAGCTATAGGTGTTGGCAGCAACTGCCGTGTTTGACAAGGATACCAAGCTGAATTATCAGGAAGAATGGACATCTTTTTTCCTTTTTTTTTTTCTTTGAGATACAGGGAGCAGTTTGGTTTTATTTTTAATTCTGTAAAAGCCCTTTTTCCTAAGTCAGGGACTGTGAATTTTAACTAGTTAGTTTCCATGTCTGACTTCCAACGTGTGTGTTGTGTACCCTTGAACAATGGTGCAACAGACAAAGGGTGGTTTCCCCTCAGAGAGAGATCGTTCAGATGCCCACCTGGCTGTGACCCTTGTAGGGACTTAGGTTTGATTTAGCTAAAGAGGGTGCCAGGCCTCTGTTATGCCCTATGTCAATCACCACAGAACCACAGATAAAGGCCAAGTTAGGCAACGTGACTAGTTCTTCCCCATTTTGATGTACAGACAGAGTAGCCTGTTGTTTATACTGTCCATTCCACTCATGCACACATTTATTCAACAGACACTCAGAGGTTAAACACTCCAACTCCCTTCCCTTGAGGGTGGTCCTGACTAATGAGAGATCAGACTCCCCTTCTGCTAAAGCTGAGCATAAATGATAGACAGACTAACTGGAGTACCCCCAAGAATCTTACTGGAATCAGGTAGGCAGGCAGACAGACAGATTGCCTCCTCCTCCCTTTGAGGCTCAATGTGAGCCACTTGAGCAGGGAACTAAAACTCCTCCTCCAGACCTGCTAGGGGATTTGAGAAATCACAAGGGTGAACCCTCCTGTTGGAATTTGAAGGTCCTTGTTCCATCAGTGAGAACCACACTGAATGACCAAAGAGGCCAGCATGGTCAGTCTTCCTGGCTGATGTACCACATGCAATGGCAAACAGAAACACCAGAACAGCACCTAGGATTTGGGGGCAGATTTATTTAACATCAGAAAGACACTGATGTTAAATAAATTTTAAGTGACAGGGAATCAATTGTCCCTCTAAAAAAGGCTCAGAAAGGGAGGTTTTTGTATGGTCTGCAAGGGGAAGTACAAAGGTCAAGTATTTTACAGTCTTTGATTGGTTTGTTAAATATGCATCATAGTAACCAGCTATGCATCACAGTGACCAGCTGTTTCTAAGAGATAGAAGCAACCAGAACTACAACAGGAAGTATTGCCTGTGCAACTAAAGAGCTGAAGTATACTGGTGTTTGGCAAGCATTTTCTGTTATACTAGAAGACATGTAACACCAAATCTAATGGGCAGATACACTTCTGGCTGAAATTTCCTGTTTTAATGTTTTACCACTATAAACCCTATATTTCAAATCAGCATCTGCAAATTCCAATCCATTATTCATTAGTTTGACTAATGACACATGGAATACATAAGGAACTTTAGGGAACAGTTCTTTACAACATCTTTGGATTCTTTTTATCTTTAGGATTTAAAGAGAAGACTATTTTTACTATTAGTTTTTGGGTACTGTTACTTGCATAGTAAGTTTTGATAAAGAAGTTAGTCACCTATAATTGTCATCTAAATACATCCTGGGAGACACTTATGCATTTAAAAAAAAGGACTTTGTGTGTACCTGGGTGGTCGTATGCTTAAATAGCATGCAGCAAACTCTAAAGCTATGAGACAAACAAAAGAAATGAAGCCAAAAAAAAAAAAATGTAGAAAGACAGGGAGAGAGAGAGAAGAAGAAAAATAAAGCATACACACAAAATAAGATGGAGAAAATATAAATATGAGATCCCACAAGTTAAAGACCAAATGGGTTGATTTTAAAAATGAAATAGTAGATGTCACATAATGCTTTACTCAATGACAATCTAAGTGAGATAAGGCTATCTGATGACAAGATGGTATCTGATTTGATTAATCAGAAGCAGACATTTTAATATAAAACACTAAATAATAAAATAGTAAGTACAGTGAAGAAAAAAAATACCAATTCAATGGTTAAACTCAGTTTTCTCATATCCTTTCAAATATTTGAGAAATGAAACCAACTACAAATGATCCTAAACTACATAAAAATATTTAACTAAAATGACAAACTACAATAACTGAGAAAAATGTGCTTTCACATAGGGAACATACAGTGCCTTATAATTATTAATTAAGTTGAACTGTAATTTGACAATATATATTCTAAGGAAAATAAAAATATTGCAAATGTTTCCTACTGATGAGAACAAATATGATTTCTATCTGAACTGCACACTCTCTATTTATTTAGTATTTTGGAGAGCAGCACAACTTTTACTAGGTAATATATATTTTTAAGTTTCTTTAAAAGAAATGAGGAAGAAAGTCATGCACAACAAAATAATACTAAAAGAACACCCAGATCAATTTTCTAATTTTGATTATAAAACTATTTCCTTCAAGTATAAGTTTGAAATTCACATCTTATTAAGCTAGATTATTAGTTAAAAGTGGCGATGAACATTTACCTATGTGAGGTTACTTCTAATAGTACTTTCCATCTCTTCTATCTTTATTTGGAGACACTGAACACCTCAGTCTTGTTGAACAATTGTTATAAACACTCTGGAAAGCTAATGAAATTGTCTGTGTCTGCTTCTGACCTTGTTCACTTAACATTATCTCCATCATTTTCAGCTTGAGAGATCAGATTTTCTATTTCATATACACGGAAAAATAAGAGAAATACATTTTTTTTATTTTTAAGAGCATAAAACCAAACAAAATAAAACAGAATAAAACCAATCAAAATAAAACAGTGAAAATGATACAGGACTTTAAAACAAGTTAATAGGAAATTAATCATGGCTCCATAATGCCTCCTGTTATCTTCAAAATAGCTGTCCATACTTTATCATTGGACCTAATAAAATCAAACAAAACACAACAGTATAAAACCAATTGTTTTGCTTTTAGAGATACATTTTAAAATGAAAAGTAATGTTTTGCTTCCAACCTTTGTATTGCACCCAAAAGAAGCAGAACAGATTCCTGCATAAATTAGAGTATTGTAAATATAGCTAAAAAATATAAAGTTTTCATAGTTCTTTGAATTTCATAATGACCTTTGAATTTTAGTTGTGACTATTATATCCATGTTTTTTTTTTTTTTTTTTTTTTTTTTTTGCGGCACCAGGGATTGAACCCACAACCTCCCGCCTACCAGGACAGGCGCTTAAGTCACTGAGCCAAACTCCCGGCCCTGGTTTTTTGAGGCAGGGTCGCACTATGTAGCTCAGGCCGGCCTTGCACTCAAGTTGTAGCCCAAGCCGGCCTCGAACTCACAACGCTCCGCCTACCTCAGCCTCCCGAGTGCTGGGATTAAAGGCGTGCGCCACCACGCCCGGCTTATATCCATGTTTTAAAAATAGGATTTCTAGTAACCCGAATTTTGAGATATTTCTTAAAAGTGTTGCATCGTATGGCAACACTAATTGTAGAATCATTCAGGCTAGGATACAATCTTCACACTCACCAACATAGATTCATTATTGAAAAGTGACTTACATTTTTCAAAGTCTTACCCCTTCATCTGTAAGGTAGGGTTGAAATTTATCTTGTAAGCTTCTTTGAAAGGTTCAAGTAATAAGACAAATGTAAAGCCCAATAATACCTGACCTGATAAGTTTTAAAATGCTATTTATCTTCTTTCTTGTGAGATAAAAGCTAAGATTTTATGCATCACTTTGAGCTAATAATTAAAAATTATAGTAAAAGTGTACATTCTGAGATTTCAATAAATCGATAAATATCATCTTTTCCCAAAAAAGAAAACCTAGACTGTTGATGGGATTATTATAAAAGTGTGCAAATCTAAGATACTTCTGGGGTTTGCTGTTGCCTTGTCAAGTTAGAGTTACAACTATTTAAATAACTCACTTAAATTATTTTACTTTAAAAATCTCATGGAAATTAAAATGCTATGGAAATAATGAATATAATTGGAAGGTGACAAAACTCATGCTAAGGAGGAAAAACTAAATTAATTATAACCTTTCTCTTTTCCCTAAAAAAAAAAAGATGGCATAGTTATTTAATTTAGTGTTGGAAGGAATAAGCACTTTCTAAGAATCATTCTCTTGTAGATTCTGGTACTGTGCTAACTAAATAAAATATAAAGGAACAAAATATTTTCAAAACAGTACAGAATCAAGTAAGATAAAGTCAAGTGTTGAACTGGCCTTATATTCAAATGAAATATAAAATAATTTGAATGTGTGAAAGTGTACATAAATTGCAGAAATTATTCTTTAGTTTTTAAAATCCCTATAACATTCGAATAATACTAGTTTAAATTTTACTTCATTTTGTAAATACTATAATTCACAGACCAATTTAGAAATTCCCAGGACCTTCTTAAAACATGTTTCTTTAAAAAGCATTCCAAGAATTTATTGTGTTGTGTGCTGGTATATTGAGAGGATCAACATGTGAAGTAAAAATCAGTGATCATAAGAGGTGAATTTAAACTGAAATTTTTCTTAGTTTGCTTCAAAAAGATCTTTTCATTGATGTGTGTGCATGTAGGCATAAAATTATAGGTATAGTGTATACTTTAACTATCTGTATATGTGACTTTGTGCAAGTATGACCACTGTGATGCCGTGGAAAAAGTACATATCACAGGTTGTTCAGTTTTACCACCTTGTCATAATTATATATTTTACTAAAGTGATCTGCCACTACAATTTAGTCCTAAGATTTTTTAAAGAGGGAAACTGTATTTACTGGAAAGCATTGTAAGTGCATGCATGCATATTGCTTTCTTAAAATTGTATAATACACCATGAATTCTTATTATTGCCAAGATTTTTAAAAGCCTAAGAAAAATTTACTGAATTTTCTTGCTGCACAGACTCACCCATGCACACAGACTTGGGTGAGAAATCTGGGAGAGCTCATCAGCAATACTGAACATTTACTCTTTAGGTATATAATATAGGCATTTCTTCATTTAGTTATACCAGAAAAGTAAGCATTATTCTTAGCTATATTTCTTTAGTTTTTAGTTTTTTTTTTTATTTTAAAGATGGCAAAATCCAACAGAATGTAACAGAACCAAGTCAATCAAAACAAAGCTGCAGAACTGGTACAGAACTTCAAAGAAAGATACAATGAAAACTATACCTACTACAGTATATCTTGTTATCTTCAGAATAGCTGACCATTCCAACAGGTATAGTACAATTGAACAAAAACCAAAACAGAATAAAACCAATAAAAACAGAATATAAAATAAAGCAATAAATAAATAAATAAATAAATAAATAATGATCAGAGTAAAGCAAAACAGTGAGACCCATATTGGGCCTTGAAGACAAGACAGAAGAGAGTCCTCCATATTTGCTACATTGCCTACTGTCATCTTCCAAAGAGATGCTCAGGTTGCGAACCTGAGGCCTGCAAAATCAATAAAACAGTACTAGCATTTAGTTGCTTAATGTTCCTTAGTTGCTATCAATTTAGCCAGACCTCGGAACCAGCAGGTTGTTTACCAGGGTTGGGAGTGGGGGTGTTATCCTTGATTCTAAGCCCGCGCATCAGTGCCTCTGGGTACCCAGCAGGGTGGGTCCTGGAGGGGCCCATTTTCGTTCTCTTCTGGGAGTCTGCACTGGTTGCACAGTCCCCTGGAAGGCAGATTAGTTCTTTTAGCTATATTTCTAACACAGAAAAGTGGGCACTAGAAAGCATAAGGAACTTACTATCAAAAACACTATTATAAATCATAGAACAGGGATTTAACATTAAGATTTAGTACAAGATATTCAGCTGCCAATACTCCTGCATTGGTTTGAAGACAGATAGAGTTATGCTTTAAACAAGATCAGAAACACACAATCACAAATCTCTGATAAAATACAGGGCTCTTCTACAGTGCTAAAAATGGGTGATTTAACATAGCTATTATAATTGTTAAAGGAATTTAGGATTTTGACTTATTGTTATCAAAGTGTAAGTCCCAAATATTACATTACCTGTATTCTGTTGTATGTGGAACTGAAATTAGCTGGTTATTTATCTGTATAATGTATTAAATTTTTAAGAATATGAAAATGCATACATATAAGAAATTAATTCCACATTTATACTTATTTGTTTATTTCAGTATATATTTTATTGTAATTCTTACCAAAATTTTTTTTTAAATTTCACAATTATTTCTATTTTGAATGCTTATAGTAGATACACATTCTTTTCAGTAAGTATATGCATGTATATGGTAAGTTTTAATCAGGAATATTTTAAAATGTGAACAGAAGATAAATACATTATCTTAATTTGTAGGCATGCTAAAGTTTAAAGAACATATATATCTGGAAATAAGGGTAACTGGAGTTTAATTTTCTGTATTTATATAAATATGCAAATATATACCTATACATCCTATATGTATATGTACAAATATACACATATCCAGAGAGAGAGGGAAATAGAGAGAGAGAAAGAGAGATGTAAAGAGAGAGACAGAGAGAGAGAAAAATTGCATGTGTGAGAGAGAACATAGATTAACTCTAATAATCTTTTAGATATTTTGGGGATTGGATTGTAAAATTGCTTCAAAAGAATTGGTGTTATTCTTGCCCCATAGGATATCCTCACAAACATAGGAAGATAATAAAATCCTACTATCAAGAGTATTTAAAATGTACTTTTATCATTCAGTATTCTCCAGGATAACAGAAACCAAAAGACGTGTGTGTGTGTGTGTGTGTGTGCACATGTGTATAAACACTTATGAGGAATTGACTCCCATGACAGTGAGAGCTAACAAGTCCCACGATCATGGTGTGAATTAACAAGCTAGAGACCAAGAAAAGACCGTGGATTGTTTCCAGTCCAAGACTGAAGACCTAAGACCCAGGACAGCTGGTCCTGCAGTTTGAGACTGAGGCCAGCTGATTTGCGATCTGGGAAAAGCCAGTATTTCCCTAAGTCCGCTGAAACAGCTGATAAATAATCTGTATGCTATTAGACAGGGAGAATTCCCTTCTACTCTAAGGAGATCAAACTCTTTCTTTTGTATTCATATTTTCCTTCCTACTCTGAAGCCAACATTTTTTTAAATACTCCTCCGAAGTACTTTTAGTCCTCCTCATATTCATGCTTTTGTAATGTAGTTTTGCATGTTTATTTATTTATTTTCTATCTAGTTGTGGAATATGTTTTACTTTACGTGGGCTGTCTGGTTTGCTGGTAGAATTGAGGGAGAAAGTATAAACCAATTCTGAGCCTACAGCTATGCAGTCACTTTCACTCTTTATTTTTGAACCCTTCAATGTTGTAATGCAAACAAGATTTAGCTGGCCTTCTGGAAAGTTAGAGTCTACAGAGAACAGAGGCACTTGTTCAAATACTCAACTTTCTGATCGTAAGATCACGAGTTAAATAAATTATTATTATTTCAACCACTAAATTTTGGAGTGGTTTGTTATATGGTGAAAGCTACCTAATTATTTAGTCAACATCTCTCTGGGTGGGTATAGGTTATGGTCTTTTAGCACATAGGCCGTATAATTTCAACTCTGCTTTTCATGAAATGAGTTTGAGTTATACTTTATTCAGTTAAAGGTTGAACTACTTTTTTTATCAAAATGTATTGGACAAATCAAAGAAGTCAGTCTTGATTCTTTAACTCTCCATTAAGTTCTAGATTTCTGATCATACCATGTAAACTTTAAAAAGGATTGCATAAGCCATCTTTGGAACAATCACTATAAAATGTACTTCTGTTTTAAAACCTTTGGCACGCTAGAATGTCATAACATTGTCTAAGGAAATAAAATAATTCTTCTGTATAAAATAATTTGTATATTTGTAGCTGTATCTAGAATAACTCCAGACTGAAAGATTTTATAGCATTTAATATAGTTACATTTCTGTGTGTGGACTTCATATGTGTGTCTCAAATATTCAGCCATAATATAAAGAAAATTGCCTTTCTTATTGTCCAATGATAATTAAAACCAAATGTCCTTGTCACGATGCAGCAAGTGTACTTTAATTATTCAGTCTTGTGCATATGTGACAAAAAAGGGCATGCCATTATTAAGGGAAAAAGTACACATTGCACCAATAATTGTCCACAATGTGAAATATGACCGCTTTTCCTTTTAAATAACTGAAATACTTTTCAAATCCACTCTACATTATTTAAATAAAGTAAACTATTCTTTCTTAAAAATATATATTTAGAATAACATTTTTATTGAATTTAAACATCTTTCCATAGTTTTAAACAATTCAAAGTTACAGCATGTTTTTAATGTTTCTACTGGTTTAAAATTTAAATGTAGTACATTGAATACCACCTTAGAGGGAAAAAAGCTTTGGAAGCAGTCAGAATTAGTTTGAATTCTAACATTTTATGTTTAAATATGAGTAAATCCTTTACTTAATTTTATTCATCTATTAAATTGAGATAAGAATACCTGAAAGGATGATGGATATGATAGGGCAGATTAGGATATAACTTGTATTAAGTAGCCAGGTCACAAATGATCTTTCCTATAATGTTTAATCATTTAGAAATGGAAATAAAGTCTGTTTTGATAAATTCAGATATTTAGATATGTAAATGGATTCTCAGTCTCCCACTTCCTTATCTTTCTTTGTGTTTTAAATAATTTATTCTTCCAGAGAAAACTATCTTTTTAAATTACAAGCCTGAATGAGAAATATTTGAAAAAAGGTAAAATACGTAATTAACAGAGAACAAGGAAAAATGTAGAAGGATTTAAGTGAAGTTGGGTTCATATTATGGAGGAAAGGAAATAGCATATTAAGAAATACGTATTTAATTGGTGGACTACCAAAAATATATAAAAAGTTTTTAATTGAGGAATTGATCAGATATAAATTTGACAAAAAGCTTTACATTCAACATTTACAGAAGGAAATTCTTGAAGGATAAATTCAATTTCACCTGATAGGACTGGTTTACCCAAAAGATCTTTAAAATCTGTTGTTGCCAGCATTTGAAAAGTTGAACATATCACAATTATGAAGTTCACACTTTCAGTTCTTTTAAAAATACAAGAATATATATATATATATATATATATATATATATATATATAACATGAATACCTAGTCAACAATTAGAGTTGAGTTATAGTTACAGACTTTTTTTGGTGCCACATTTCAGGCATAGAAATCACTGGTTGCAGCCTTCTTTATTCTACTTTTATACTTTCTATCAGGTTGCTTCTCTTGTGCGTGCCTTCAGCAAGTCTGAGAAATACAAAAGCTTATTTAAGAAACTTGTGGTATTCCCAGTCTTCCAAAACATCCTACCCCTTGTGATTAAAAAAAAATTATCTTGAACAGCTAACTACTTCTGCCACTGAAAGATTTTTGGTGATATTTTCTATGGAAATAAGCACGCTATTTATTTCAAGTCTACTTTCTTGAGCAATTGCCCTGGCTAAGAAATGGGAATTCATATGAATAAAACACAAGTAAGCAGCCGGGTGTGGTGCTGCACACCTTTAACTGCAACCCTTGGGAGGCTGAGGTAGGTGGAGCGTTGTGAGT
>RJWM01050655.1:0-10983 GCA_004363535.1 Dasyprocta punctata
CCCACCCATGCACTGGAAAGAACTAGAACAGAAAGGCAAACAGCACCATCCAGTGGAATCAAAGCCAGCAACCTGGGAACTACTGGTTTGAAGGATTGTTCTTTTTTATTTCCCAGTAGGATACTTGCTCTATTTTATAAAAAGGAGGATTCACACACCTTCTCCTTTGATTGAGCTGTTTATGTTGGTGTGAATTCTGGCAAATGTGTCCTAGGGTTCAGCTGAGTGGTTTGAATACAACATCACTGACTGTTCCAATTTAAGAAACTCTCACGAGACTGCATGGAGACAAAGAATCTGCAAAGAGGCACAGCCCCGCAGTGCTCCAGTGCTCTAATCTGAGTTCTGCTCTGCAAAGTCCTTTCTAATCCTCTTGTATCCTGCTGTGGCTAGCAGTCTAGAAAGGGGCAGCAAGAGCAAAAGCTGCAGGATACAGATTTAATTCAATCTAGCGAACATTTACTGAGCATCACCGGTATGCCAGACACTGGGCAGGTTCTGGGATACAAAGATGAGTAGGATACAGTTCCCGAACTCAAGGAGGTTACTCTTTACAGGCAGGGAGGCACAACCATATGAATAACAAAACAGGAGATAGGGAAGGAAGGGGATTTATTCTTAAAGGGATAACATGTATGTGCATTAAATGGTAATGAGATGTTAATAGGTAGAGAAGGGCAGGTGGGCAGAAGAAACATTAGCAAAGTTTAAAAAGGTATAAAAGTTCAGGGTATTTGGGGTGAAAGTTGAAAGAACTTTGTCTTGAGGAGGGATGAGAGAAAAAATATGAATGGAGATACAATTGTTAATTCATCTAACAAATATTTATTGCTGGAAATGTTGTAATAAAAATGAACAAATGCATTCCTGCCAATACTCACCATCAGGGGCACTGGGTGGGGTTAGGTGAGATGAAGATAGATCAACTTAAAAAATCTGGGAAAATTATATAGCATGTGTTTTATTTTGCCAGGACTGCCATACCTAAGTGCCACAAACTAGATGGTTTAGACAGCACAAATTTATTGTCTCATAGTTCTGGAGACTAGAAATTGTTCTGTATTGACAATGGTCTGGGAGTAGGGGTCAAGGTATCATGGGAAGGTCAATTAGGAGGTAACTGTAAGAGCCCAGGTGAGAGGTAATGGGTGCTTGGAGTGGGGTAGTGAGTGGAGATGATGAGAAATTTAGAGTTTGAGTTATTATCTGGCACATGCATATGCAGGTGAATCTCAAGCTGAAGTCAGGCTCTGGAGTTAGACACATTTGAACTCACACTAACCTAGGTCATTCCATCATTTTCACAGAGACAAACCTTTCTTTTATGAGGTTTTATATGTAGTAGTACACTCCAAGATTGTCCTTCAGTTGGATGTTTTCCTCAATGATTTTATTTCTTTTCCACTGCTAGTATGAAGAGACAGACTTTCAGTGTAGGGTTTCATATACTGTGGATTTTATCTTCTTGTGAAAATAGAGAAAAAAAATATATAATATATGTATATCAGTAATTCAATGAAATCCAGGTTTTCTAGTTTTGCAAATTTTGGATCTGGTAAATATCAGAACAATTCAGAAGAGTCATTTTTTCCGGGAGGTGGTTAGCTTTGCAATCAATCCATATAGGGGCAAGACAATGGCAAATCAGATTTGCTATGGAGTCAGTGTGATTTCACTGTTAACTGCTTCCCTAATTTAACTGTGATGAGTTTTCAGTTCTTTTAATTCTCCTCTTTCTCTCATGGTCCACGTTCAAGCCTGAATCTCATCTTTCCAGAAGAAGTAGAAGTTTCCTCAGTGACCTTCCTACTTCAAATCCCTCTTTACTTTCTTGTAAACTATTCTTAAAGTTATATCCAGAATATCTCACCTAATCTCTGAAAGTCATGATAGACTTTATTCTTCATGGCTTTTGAAATCCCTGGACGACTCCATCTGGTTTTGGAGGAGCCAGCGTTGTCTGTCCTGACCTGTTCCCTCCCCAGACTCCAACCTGCCTCTACTTCACCTCAGATTCTATTCTTTGTCCTCACTAGACCAGAGTCTTTTCTGCAACCTGTCCTTTTCTGTACCAAGAGGAAAACTTTGTTGAAGGGACAGAATCATAATTTAACATCTTGCATTTCGAGGTATTTTATTTACTCTTGTGGAATACTAGAAACAGCCTTCATTTCTGAGCCAGCAAGACCCAGATTAGAATCATGGCTTTGACAATGGCCAACTCTGTGGTTTTGACTAGCAACTTGACATTTTTTAGACTTCATTTCCTCATCTATATGATGGAGATAACAATATTTATCTTGCAGGAGTGTCATAAATACACAAACCATGTTAAAATGACTGCTGAACACCAGATTTGTGAGAACACTCAGTGAATGGTAACTACTGTTATTAAATGTAAGTTTGGAGCTTAAGAGAGAAATTATTTTCACTTAGACTTTTAGGAGTCTTTTTATCTGTAGAAGCTTAGGAAATTTACAATTTTCTGGGCAGATGGTGTAGAGAAAGAGACAATGACCCAGGACAAAACATGCAAATTAATTGACACTAGGTCTTAATCTAATGCATACTTGCACTGCACCAAGTTACATTCAACTAATTTAGATTTTATGATACTGCAGGCGAAACTGGGTTGCAACTTACTTTTGTGCTATTTATGATAAAATTAATAGGGAGAACATGATTCAGAGCTTCTAATGTGGGGATATTTAACCTACTTAAGAAAGTAAACTTTAAAGTTATGTTAGAGTCAATTTAGCAGGATCAGTTTATGTGGAGACCACGTGCTACTAGAAATGATTTAGAGATGTGAAGTGAGAATTATGGAGTGAGAAAAGATACAGAGATAATTAGCATATCTCCTTCATTTAAAAGATAAGAAGCTAGAGGAATAAAAAAGGCAACTGATTTACACAAGCCTATACAGAACAAACAACAACTGAGATGAGAATCCAGGCCACCTGAATTCTCAACAGTGTTCAATTGGATATGCTGGGCTTCAGCTTTTGCAGTAAAAGTCATCATTTTTTTTTTTCTGGGCCACACTGGGTAACCACAGTGATTTTGCAAATTCTCGGTAGCAATTAAGGGAGTGCTATTTATAAATTTTTGTCTAATTTGGACTTACTATTAATTCATGCTGGTGTTCCCAGTGTAGTTCTAAAATGGACTACAAGGTTTGGCTGCTTTACTTGGGCAGCATTGTAAAAAAAAAAAAGGATCTGCACAATGAAAAAATCCTTGGCAGCACCACACTGTACAAATGTTCTTTGTTTTAAAAAATTGGGCTCTAAATGCTCAGTTTAATTCATTGGTCCTTAATTGGGACCATTATGAATTTAAGATTTGTTGTCCAGAGTAGATTTTCTGAATCTCAAAATCTGGTTTGCTTAGGAATTTAGTCTCAATTAAGATCAAAAAGATTTATTGACCGTACAATACCTTCTGCTAAGATTTGATTGTAGAGAACTCTGGTAAATGTACTTTTCAGGATCATATGTTGTTAAACTTCCTCATCTGCTTAAATACGTGCAATATACACATTTGTCTCACTGGACATGTTCTGAGAAAAAAAGTCTGATGAGGCAAATGATTTTAAAGGGTAAATGGCTTAAATACATTACTGTTGACTGTAAAGACTTTTTTTTTTTGGTCAAGGGTGGTAACTCTCCAAGTTCCTATTACCTGATTTAGAGTGAACCTGAAAAGAAAGAAACCTAGTGTGTTTTATTTTCAAAATGTCCCTGTATTTGTTTGATATAAAAATTTGCAGCCTTAACACTGTTGCTCCAGGCTGTGGAGAAAATGTGTTAATTACTAGAATAAAATGACAGTAGAAAACCAACTGCAGCTAATGGAAAGAAATAAATGGGAACCATAAGTATTATTCCACTGTGGAAGATTACAGACAAGGCTACATTTACATACATTAAGAAACTGTTAAAAATAGATACTTTTCAACTCTGAAAACCACAAAACCACAATTAAATACTACTGACTTCTTCCTACCTGGGGATGAAATAGATACATCATGACTCATATCTTAACATCCAAGATACAAATAAATTTGCCTTTTCTCTTTTGCCTTTTCAGATATAACAATTACAATTGGAAGAATAGTTAAGATTTAAATCTATTTTTTGGTCAGAAAGATAAAGAATATTTGATAGCATCTGGCAAGAAGGCTACTGTACTCATGGTTTTTACAAACTAGCCCGAATCAGCATGTGATTGCTGAGTAATTATGGGAGGTTCCAATGTCTAAGACCCGCTTTCCTGCTACAGCATATGTGAGCTTGTTGTTTCAACCCTGACCTTTCCTTGTCTGATTAACTCTATATTCTGTTACAGAACACTGTTCAAAGGACATTTGCCAATGACCCTTAGCATAGCTCAAGTTCCCTAGTATGTGTTGTCACCGCCTACTGTACTGCTCTGGTGCTCTTCTCAGACCTTGTGATTAGGAATTTGTGTGATGTGTGATAATTTGATCAATGTCTCCCTTTACCTTCAAATTATAAGATACATAAAAGGCCTCTGATAAGTCACACATAAATAAAATGACAAATCTCTTTAATGAGCAACAATAATGCCTACCATGTATGGAATGCCTATCATTTATGTCTATCTGTAAGATACTGTGATGAATGCTTCACATATTTAATTAACCCATAATACCACTCTACAAAGTTTAAATTCCCAATATGTAACACTATATTTGCTAGCTACTTGGTATAAGGCTAAAAACTTTTCTTTCACTGAATCCATTGCTTACCAGTCCACCTATCTTTTTTTGCATGAACTGTACCAGAAATGCCTTATGACTTCCAAAATGTCTGGTATATAATACCTGCAAAGCAATTTGAGTTCAGAATCCTTTTAGATTATAACTTCTCCCATAACAGTTTTTCCAATTATGTCTCCAACAACTAAATCAACATGTTCTTAAGTGACCTGTCTTCAACATTTTTCCTTCATATTCCCCCATGTGTAAAATTTTTGGTTTATAATTAAAATAAGTAAAATTTGCATATTTAAAAACATACCCAATTGTATCTTGGTAGGCATACTACTTGGTTAAGTGGTCTTGCACTTCTGAGGGAACTGTAAACTGTGTGTTTCGATGTGGGTGACCATCAGTCAGTATGTTTAAGGGAGAATCAAGAGTGCTAGTTATTCTGAGAGTTGTTCAGTGACAGTTCAGGGACCTCCTACTGTGTTGTTGTATGCATCTTACAAAAAGAAAGTCATGTCTTAGAGAGGTAAAATGACTTACCCAAGGTCACAAAATTATTGAATGGTGAAAAAGTTTTAGGACTTTTATGAAATATGTGATTTTCTTACACTGATGACTGGCAAATTCTTTTGGCGGAAACCTTATCTAATATTTCACACAGCTGTGGGCACACATAATAGGCACTCAATGGATAGGATTTTTTTCAAAAGGTAGAGCTGTTCTTTATCATCTATCTGTCATCACATGACACAAAGATGGGCATCCTGCCATTTTTTTAGACTGTGATCTCTAACAGGGCAGATGTGTCTATGGTTGTATGTATATGTCTGTATGTGCGTGTCAGTTTAAACTAAGGAATACTAAACATTCAACATTTGTTTATTTAGGGAAAAAATAAATTAACTACAATGAAATAAATCAATATCCTGAGCATAATTTTTGTACCCCTATTTTTGTCTTTTTCATGCTGTTCTTTGGTCACCCATTAGTGTTCCTGGTGAGCCTTACTCTTCTACACATTTATTTAGGAAGTTTCTTTTGTATTTTTCATGTTTCAGTGTTGTACTGTTGTTCCAAATTTATACTTTCAGAAATGGAATAAATGAAATTTACAGCACGACGTGCAAGACAAATAGGATGCATGTTTCTTGGTTTAAGATAAATGACTGATCCTGCTCATATTATTTGTCTCCTTTGAAAGTTCCTATTAACATTACTATAAAAGTCTGTTTTGGTTACTCTTTACTGGTTGCTGAGACAAAACACCTGACACCCAAAATTAGGGAAGGAAAGGTTTATTTAGCTTACAGTTTTTGGAGGTTTCAGTCCACAATCAGCTAACTCCAAGGCAGGGTGGCATGGCACAGGGACAGCACTTCAAGGCAGCAACCAAACAAAAGCAGCCAAAGTAAAAGAGCCAGAGCAAGCCTCTTCTCCTCCTTTATATAGTACACAGGACACCCCCCGCCCCAGGGTGGGTGTAGCATTCACAAACATCCTTGCCTTCCTTTGCATAGGATGAGGATGTATACAAAGTAAGAACCCTGGCTCCCTGCTGAGTCTCTCAGCTAAACTTTTGGCCTTCTCAAATTGACACAATGGCCAGGTAAATGCTTATGCTCTACACCCCAGGATGTAGAGCTGCTGCCTTACTTAATTAAGCTGCTAGACTTCTCAAGTTGACACAATGTATAAACCCTAACAAAGTCTAAGAAAGGAATTAATCACAAAATTAAGAACAGTAAGTGTGTTCAATATGTCAGCTTCATTGGATTAGGAAACACCTAGCAGATTAGGAGAACACACTCTGGATGTGTCTGGATGGATCATGAGGGTGTGTCTTGGCTGATGTAAATGGTCTATCCTGTGAGCCTTTCTGCTGTTGATTACCTGCTTTGTTTCTAGGCCATCCTGTACTAAGCAGTTTTGCCTTGCCATACCTTTATGCCCTGATGCTCCTACCTTGGAACCAGCTGAGAATAAACTGAACTTCCCCAAACTGTGAGCTAAATTAAATCTTTCCTCTATAAAGTTGTGAGTATTGGGTATTATGTCCAGCAAGGGAAAGTTGATTAATACAGCAAGAGTTGATCATCAGCAAAGGAGATCTATAAAAAACTTCTTGAAGATAGAAAGTGGATGAAGGATTCTAAGAAAAAGGAAACCAAATATCTGGAACTCTGAGGAAGGTTGGGTTTCAAATACACCAATTTGAATGAAAGGCAAGAATGATTCTTGGGACTAAGATCCCTTAGTTTTAAAACCTTGTAAGAAAGTCTGTTATGAAGCTCCAACTTGCATTGAAAACATTTGATGGTTAGAAATTCACCTGTAAATCCACCAACCAAACAAACATATCATCTGATGTTATAGACAGACAGAAAAACTGGGGAGAACCAGAGCAATAGGAATGAACATTTCTTGCCCAAAGAAGTTCTGGCATTCTGTAGATTTCTAGGTCAAGGCCATCTCTATCCATTCACTTTGAACAAAGTCTTCCAGTTAATAAGCTCTACTCAAGTACAGGGACTTCTAAGTAGTTCTTGCCTAACTGATTCTTAAACACAGACAGATCGTTAAGAGAAACAAGGCATTTGAGAAAAAACTTCAATGTGAAAGAAAAGTCCAAAAGCACAACTAAAAAAATGAGCCCAAAGTAAACTTGTAATTCTTTTCATTATAGTTTTTGTTTGTTGTGTCTTGGGGTCCAATTCAGGCCTCATGCATCTAGAGAATCATTATGCCATTATGCTGCACCCCTGGTCTGGGAAACATATAATTCAAAAAACAAAAGAAACTATAAGAAATTCTGATTAGTTTCTTTAGGGATATTCAATAATTTTCTCCACTCATAAAGCAAGAGTGTATTTGCTATTAAGCAGTAATAATCAGAAGGAGCTCTTGCAAATTAAAAATACAGTTACCAGAAAAAAATCAGTGAAAAATTAGGGCAAAGTGTTATCTAAAGATTAAGAAACAAAAATGACATAGTGAATATCTTACTGTTAGGAATTTCAGAAGACAGAACAGAAAAATACAGATGAGGGGCAATGATTCAAGAATTAACAAAAGACTTCCAGAGCTGAGTGACACTAGTTAATCAGAGCGATGAACAGAAAACAGATTCATCTCAACTTACTACTATAGAATTTCAAAAAAATCAACCTATCATTTGAACTTCCTTTTAGTAAATAATGGAATATACTTTCAAGGTTATGAGGCAAAATTATTTTCAGTCTCACATCTTATACTCAGTGAAGTGCTAGATCACAAGTGAGGATAAACACATTATGAGATAAATAAATGTTTAGAAAGTTTTCTTGTTATGTATAGTTTCTTAAGTAACTATTTGAAGGATATGGTCCAGTTAAATAAGGGTATAACTCAAGAAACAAGGCATGGGACTCATCTGAGAGGAATAACAAACAGGTTCCAGCTTCACAGCTCTGGAGAAATGCTAGAGCTGTGAGTGAAAGAGAAAGGAGTCTGAGTGGAACATTTTTGTCAGCACTGCCACATACACTATTTAATTACAGTTGCACAGGCTACCCTTGCTTGCAGAGGCCTGCAGCAGAATAGAAAGAGCTCAAGCTTTGGGGCCAAATAGAAAGATCTGATTTACAGCATGAGACTGGCTCCAACTGCCTAAGTATTTTTGGGTCCTAAGACTCAGCTTTCTTATCTGTAAAATGGGGTAAAGAAGCGCAAGCTGGCATTCTATTGTCAGGGCCATGGAACAATTCTTACGTTTCTTCTAGAACATTATTACTTGGGGCTCTCTGCTGGGTTATTTGGGAGCCCCTTTTCTGGGGATAGGAGCAACTAGTGAAGACAAAAAATTTCCATGTTATACTTGCAGAGTAATAGCACTCTTTGCTGTTTATTCAATTTCAAATGAATTTTTTCTTAGCAATTTTCATGTTCCAGGAGTCAGAAACATCTAACTCTTCCCTCCTTTATTTTCCCCTGAGGAAGGACTTCCAAACTTCACAGTGTGTACCTCGTAAAGTGCCCTTATGTATCTCAGTTGCTGCATCCTGTGTAATATTAGTTGGTAACAGGAGAGGGTAAAGGAATTAAGGCCAAATTTATTTCATTCTCCTGGAAAACTTCAGATTCAATATTTTGCTCCCAATGTTCTGTTTTATTATTTACAGAAATCATGTTAAATCTATTTTTGTGTATGTTTTCTAAGACATCCCTATTTAACTGTGTATGTTTTCTGACCTTTGTTCATAAGACAGGATGTGTTAAGTGTAAGAAGCAGCAACTTGAGCTTGTTATTGCCATAAGCATTGATTACTATTTTCCCTAGATCAGTCCCTAAGGTCTCAGGGTGGGGGCTTAACGTCGAATCTCAGGGCCCAACACATGATAGCACCCTTGGAAGTTTTCATAATAAACTCTGGTAACTTTTTTTTTTTTTGGTACTGGGGATCAAACTCACAACCTTGTGCTTGCTAGGCAGGCGCTTATGCCACTGAGCTAAATCCCCTGCCCTGGTAACTATTTTTGTTGTTGTTGTTACGTCTTAGGAATAATGCTAATAGTGACAGATTTTAATAGGTTTCACCTGTAAAGTTATCTAGTCAACTGTGACATGAATTTCAGCACCTTAATGTACTGTAAGATCAATTTGTACAAAAGTAAGCTTGTTATTAATCTTGAGCTACCTAGTACTACAGAATGGAAAGTTTTAAAAACATCCTTAAACATTTTAAAAACAAGACCTATGATCCTATTAAGAGGAATACGATTGAGTTTATAAAATGATTCATGAAATTTGCAGTTGTAACCCTGCTTTGAAGACTGTCTTTTGCATGATCACTAAGACTAGAGTCTTTATGGAGTACTGGACTTTAACTGCTAAGACTTTGATTATTCCAGGTATTTTTTGCTGTACATTCTCACTTACTAAGTGGGATCGCCCAGGAAGAGATAGGCTGCTGATAGAACAAAGGTTTTTCTAACAGGGACTTTTCACTTGGCCTGTTTGATTGCTTACACACCTGCAGGAAGTAAGCCTAATCTTGCGAACTTCTGCTTGATGTTTCAACCACATTCCCTGTACATTCCCAAATGTCAGATGTTCTTTCTGTAAAACTTGTGATAGCATTTTTAGTGGCACACAAGTGTAGATTCAAACTTTTTGCTTTTTTCTCTAATCTCTATCAGCGAAATGAGGTTTGTGATCTGATAGGGTAATATCAGAATCAAATTCCCTTAATTCTTATACTATTGTAGTGTTCTATCTAGTTGAAAGGTATTGTGATCCTCTAACATTTATTCCTTCAACAAGGGACACATCCAAGGAGGAAGTGTTAGAGCCAAGGGAGTCCCATGTTCATCTGAACCCTGGCAGTGGTGGCTGATGTTGGCCTGTCTCTGTTACTATTATGGATTCTTTATTTATTTATTTATTTTTATTATTTATTTATTTTTATTTAAGAGAAAAAAGACACATACAAGAAAGACAAAAAGCAAAAGAGACAAACGACAACAGCAAATCCACAATAGTAACATTATAGGTTTACAAAACAAGATCAAATGGATATTAATATACCCACTCTGACTTCATTTAATTAATGATTCTGTAGTATATTTTTTCATACTGATTTCCAATGTTTTTGAGCTGAATTTTTTAATAATAGCATATAGTTGAGCCATATTTTTGATTATCAAAAGTGAATTCTCTGCTTTTTAATTGAAATTCATAAATCATTAATATTTAGCATTTTATTGGTATAGTTGTTCATAAGTTTACTCATATTAGAATTTATCTGTCCCTTTTATTTGTCCTCCTTTTTTTTGTTCCTGTTTCCTTTTATATTAATATAATATTTTTGGGGGTTGTATTTTATCTCCATTATTGTGTTAATAACAATTCCTCAGTTTTTCTAATGATTTAAAGTATATATATTTGGCTTATCACAATATAACTCACATATATTGTAAAAAATTAAAATTGTCTTCCTGTTGTCATTTGCACTATTGCTATCATAAAATTTCTCTATTTGTTATAAGTAGCACATTTTTACAATTAATGTTTCTCTAATTAGACAAGTATCCTTTAAAATATTTTTTCATAAGTTAAAAACATTTGCTTCTTATATTTACTGTTGTCACCATTTTCATTCCTTTTTATAGATTCATATTTCCATGTAATATTATTTTCCTTCTATTGGAAGATTTTCCCTTAATATTTTTTTAATTTTATTTCAAAGATAGTGAAATGCAACAAAAGATAA
>RJWM01050656.1:0-10691 GCA_004363535.1 Dasyprocta punctata
AAGAAATAAAGTCAAAGAGAGACTGAGATTCCCACAAGAACTATATTAAGTCCTCTAAAGTCATGCCCCTCATAAGCCAAGGGATTTCTAATAAGACCCACCTCTTCAAACTCCTACCATCCTTTAACATTTTCACACTAGGGACCAACCTTCCAACACACAAACCTTTGCAGTACACATTTAGACCATCTGCAAACCATAGCATGCTTCTCTCTATTTGATTGCGTGATTGTTCTGCTTTAGTGTGTTAATATGATAGACTACACTAAATGCTTTACAAATTTTGAACCAGTTTTATATACCTGTGATATACCCCACTTGATTATAATGTATCATTTTCAAAATACAATATTGGATTCAATTTGTTAATACTTTCGAGAATTTTCACATTTGTGTTCATGAGAGACCTTAGTCTATAGTTTTCAAGTCACGTCTTTTGTTTTTGGCATTAGAGTAATGCTAAGTTCATAAAATGAGTTAAGAAGTATTCTTTTTGCATCTATCTTCTGGAAGAAATTAGTATAACTAATTATACTAAAATTATTATAACTTTTTCCTTAAACATTTGGTAGAAGTCCCAGTAAACCCATCTGGTCCTGTGGATCTCTGCTGTAGAAGGTTATAATTAAGACTTCATTACATTTCTTTAAAAGATACAGGCCTACACATATTGTCCATCTCTTCTTGTGAGGGTTTTAAAAGATTGTGTCTTCCAAGGAATTTGTGCTTTTCATCTATGTCATTAAATTTGTGAATATAAAGAGTTGTTCACAATATTTCTGTATTATCTTTTTAATGGCAATTGGATCTATAGTGATGTCTCCTCTTTCATTTCAGAAATTACTAATTTGTGCCTTCTTTTTTCTTAGTTTGACTAAAGGCTTACCAATTTTATTAATCCTTTCAAGAACTCATTTTTAATTTTGTTGATACATCAAGAAAATCAATAATTTCTATTTTAATTTCTTCCCTAATTTTTATTATCTTTTTCTGCTTACTTTGGATTGCTTTTTTCCAGTTTTCCAAGAGAGAAGTTTATTAATTTCATATCTTTATTCTAATTTATGGTATTTTTACATAATGGAATACTACCCAGCTATAAAGAACAAAAACTAGACAGTTTCACCCTCAAATGGATGAATGCTGAGGATATGCTTTTCAGTGAACTGAATAAGTCACATATTTGTGACTATTGTATTGTTGCACTGGTGTGATGAACTGAAACAAAACCTATGTATATATATAAAATTAGTTGGGACAGTTAGGCAAAAAGAAAAACAGAATGTTTATTATTTGATATTTGGATCTAATTTTGCTTTTTGAATTACATGTTTTTGTTTCTTTTTAAAAAAATAAATAGGTCTTGAAATCTTCAAAAAAAACAAGACAATTTAGTGTATTGGTAATGAATTTTTTATTCAGTTATGCACTGAATAATATAAATTTCCCTCTGAATCCTATATAGGTGCATGATTAAATTTTGATAAATTATTTTCTTATTTTTATTTATTTCACATTCTTAAAATTTTTTTGTTCAGATGTTTTGTTTGGATTATAATGTTATAAATGTGTTCTTTTGTATGCCAATATACTATAATTCTGCTTTCTGTTTCTGATTCTTTGCTAAATTTCATTGCAATCTGCCTGTATACATTGTTCATTTTCTGTTTCATTAAATTTCTTAGTGTGTGTTATAAAAAAATAAAAAATAAATAAAAAATTAAAAGTGTGTTGCTTGTGTATTTTTTATTTCCTACAGTCCTACTGATACAGTACCTAAAGTTCTACCTCCATGACCCACTTCCTCCAACTCAACCTCACTTCCCAATAGCCCATTTACCTATGAACCGTTAGTGGGTTAACCCATTGATGAGATTAGTCCTCTCAGAATCTTATTACCTATCCAGAAATTTCTTAATCAATTCAAGCAGATCATCAAGTATTAACTGTCATGATTACAATCTCAAAATACATTTAAATCCCATCATTCCTTGAGATACAGTACAAGACCCCAGTTGGATGCTTGAAACCAGATAGTGTAGTACTGAACTATTCATATGCTGTGTTTGGTCCTATACATAGAATGATAAAGTTTAATTTATAAATGAGGCAGGGTACACAACAATTAAAATACTGTGCTCTGATAAAAGTTTTGTGAATGTGGTCCCTCACTCAAAATATCTTATGGTACTTTCACATTTTCTCTTACAAAAAATACTTCACGGCTGCTCCTTGGCATATCTGAATTACCAGCACTATTACTCCTGTGACTTGGGGCCATTACTAAGTAGAATAAGGGTTCGCTGAACATAAGTACTGTGCTACCACAGCAGTAAATCTGATAACTGAAATGGCTACTGAGTAACTAACACGTGCATAGTATATACAGTGCAAATACCATGAAGGAGATAATTCGTGTACACAAAGGATGGAGTGGAATGCCACAAATTTCATTGTACAACTCAGAATTGCACACAACTTAAAACTAATGAATTATCTATTTTTGGAAATTTCTAGTGAATATTTTTAGATGATGGCTGACCACAGGTAACTGAAAGTAAATCAAAGACAATGGAGGACACTATACTTGTTTAATCCTGAAATAAGCAGAGAAGGAATAATAGATTTAAAAAAACAGAAGGTGCATAAAGAAATCAAATACCAAGTTAGTAAACTTAAATGATTTCTTCTGAAGTGCAAATGGAATATTCACCGAGATATCATAAATTGAGCTAATAAACAGGTATTAACATATTGCAAAGGATCAAAATGATAGAGTATATTCTATGGTCAGAAAAATATTAAGTTAGAATTAAAAAAATTAGAATTCAATAATAATAATACTTAAAAAACAAAAACTGAGAGAAAAACAGATATCTAGAAAATCTCCAAATACTTCAAAATGAAACAGACTTCTAAATAATCCAACAGTCAAGGAAGAAACTCAAAGAAATCAGAAACCCATTAAGCCTCAAAGGCCTTTTATCTCGGTGATAAATGAGATTATCAGATAGTTTCAGAGAACAGGTTTTAATCAGTAGATCACACAGGAAGATTTGGAGGGGCTGTGCCTACAAGAGAAGCATAGAACACAGAATTAAAGGTCTTGATATTGTTACTTAGTGGCTGAGAGACTTTCTAAAATCCTTTTGGAAAACGCATTTCTTGGAATAGTAGCACCTGCAACTTCACACCTTTGCGAAAGAAAAACAAAACAAAACATAAAAAAAAAACTCCTGCAAAATCATCCACAAGGAACAGGGATTGGCCCATTTTAAAGAATGCTCAACAAATTCTGGTTGAAGGAGAAAGTTGTTTGGGGCTATCTAAAACAGTGCTTTTAATTTTGCCTAGATTTCAAACAAGAAAGAGAAAAATAAATAAGTATATACATATTCACAGTTACATGTGAAGATTTCAAGTTTTACCTAACTGGTTCATGAGAGAATGCATTAAGGATAACTATTCAAAAGAAAAATATAGCTTAAAAAAATAAATAGGCCTTTGGAGAGAGCTCAGAGCTGAGAACAGAAAGTGTGTGATCCTATTCTTATGTATTCTCTCTTAATCGAACCAATGAATTCCAGCTTTTTAAATAATATTTCCACTTCACTGCTATTTACAGCCATAGCCTAAAGCACAAAGATCAGATTCAGCATCTTATTAAACTAAGTTTTACAAAGAATGACAAAATAATTGCTAAAAACATTTCAGTTTGGGTACGTAAAATAGAAAAAACAAAGTAGCAAATGTTCAAAGCACAATGGATTTGGGGGAACAACACTGTCTCTTCTTTTTGGCATTTGTCTAGGATTCCTCTCTTGGCTGGGTGACAAAAACCTGTCCATCAGCTGCAAGCCTGAGCCTATCAGCCTTACAAATCAGAGTTAATAAAAGTCAATCAGTGATGGTTTAACTCGCTCACTACTGCCTGAAGCAGGATTCACCCCCCAGTGTCTGTCATCCACTTAGAGAACACTTTCTATGGCCACCCATAAACTCTAAAAACTTACTTATCTAATTTCTGTAAGTAGGAAGAAGCTACTTCTCTAAGTATATATATATATATATATATATATATATATATATATATATATACCATGCCAACGCAGATGCTAATGAACAATTAGAGGTAAATGTATAGTTATAAACTTAGCCCTCCATAGTTATAGGTGCATAGAAAAGTGCAGGTTTCTTAAGCCAATAATGATAATTTAAAAGTCAATCTCCCTACTTCACAATTTTACTCTGTACACACATGCCTTTCAGTACTGCCATTACATCTGTGTTGGTTTTTGACGTGTCCAATAAATTAAAGATGTTGATATATTCATCGCCCAAATCCTAATGACAATGTTCACCAAGATTATAATGCTGGGTCTCAAATCACAAACTACTAGAGCTATTGCTTAATCTTATCAGATCCAAGTTTTTGCTTCCCTATATAGACAACAGCTGAATTGTCTCCCTTAACTGGGAGCGCTCTACAACTGGACACATGTGTACCCAGTGCTCAGAAGGGATGGTTAGGAAAGTGTCAGGAGAAAATAAAAATCTGGGACAGGGTACTAAGAAAAATATCAATCAGGGGCAAGTGCTCTTCTAATCACAAATCCCTTAATTATGGACGTATGGGATCAATTAATTACAGTGGCTATTTAAGGGGTCTTTTTAAAATATTACAAAAAAACACACACATCACTATTAATCCCCCTCAAAATATTCCTCTTTACTTCAAATACACTTTTTCCTTGTTCTTAACCATTTTGTAAAGCAGTTCTAGAAGTCCTCTTTGCACTGTTGTGACTCCCTCAATGTCCTAAAACAATTCAAAACGTTTACCTTTCATAGCTATTTTGACTTTGGAGAAGAGTCAGAAGGTTCACAGTGCCAGATTCAGTGAATGAGAATGCGCCCTAATATTTTTGAGCTTGCCTTTCCATCGACAGGAGCACTCACCACATTTTTTATCACATCTCATAACAACACCCATGAAAGAAGACTTCCAGAACTGCTTTAAAAAGTGGCAAGAATGACAGGTGTGTTAAAAACATTGGAAAGTATTTTGAGAAGAATTAATGGCAATTTGCTTTTTATTGTAATAAATTTTTAAAAATTTAAACATTCACTGGATATTTTGATAACACTTCTTAGATGGAGATCATGTTAAACTGTGTCAAGGTAGAATATATTTTCTGATTCATTCATTCATTCATTCAGTAAACATTTGCTGAATGACAACTGTGTGCCATGTGAAACTGAATTAAGGTAGAGTACATTTTCTAATTTATTCATTAACAAATATTTGCTGAATTACCACTGTGTGCCATCTATGGCTGTACTTCTAATTGAAATATTATATAAGTCAACATGAATTTTAAGTATATGTTAAATAGATATTAAATTTAAATAATTATAATATATTGAATTTAAATGTTAGCCACATTTTAAAAATTGAAGTGAAATGTATGTAATTAATTTTTATGTAATATTTTATGTAACCCAATATATCCAAGTATTATTGTTTCAACATGTAGTCAAAAAAAAAAAAAAAACACTTATTAAAGAGATAATTTACATTACAACTCAGACAGGCCACAGTGCGAGTGCTCATAGCCACACGTGACTCATGGCTGCCATCTTGAACAGTGCAGATCTAGATGCTGAGTTCACTGATTGGATAGGAAGATAAATAGAACATTTTTACCCTTGTAAAATTTAACCTTAAAAAGAAGATAGATGCTAAACAAATAAATATAAGGTGTCAGTGTGTTAGCATGAACTAATAAGGCCATATGCAATCTGGTCCCAGACACCTCTACAAACTCATCATCAAAACCGTGACCACAGTGCATTATCCTTTCTGGGCTCTAACTACACTGCCCTTTCTGTTCTTCCCTGAACAAGAAAGACAAGTTCAAGTCTGTGCCTTCTCATAGCATTTCTGTCCATCTGGAACACTCTTCCCCAAGATAAAATACTCTTAAAACTCTTTAAAACTGGAATCTGCACCCAGCAAACTACAGTAATCTGAGAACCCACAGCGAGGCCCGCAGGAACTGGGAAGCTGCCCCCAATGACCCACCCACACCTGGAATCTATCTCTGAGGCCTTTCAGGACTGGGAGTCCATACAGAGTGACCCACAGTCATTTGGAAACCCTCAGTGATGCTCACAGGGATTGGGAGTCCATGCCTAGCAACCCACAGTCATCCGGAAACCATGCTGAGGCCTACATGGTTTTGGAGCCTGCACCCAGCAACCCACCCACACCCAGGAACTATCTCTGAAGCGCACAGGGATTGGGACTCCATGCCCAGCAACCCACAGTCATTCAGAAACCCACAGTGAGGTCCATGAAGATTGAGAATCTGTGCCCGGCAACCCACAGTCATCCAGGAGCCCAGTGAGGTCTAGGGGGACTGGGAGTCTGCCCCCAGTGACCTACCCACACCCAGGAGTCATTTCTGAAGACCACAGGATCCTGGAGTCCTCACCCAATGACAACAGTCATTTGGGAACCTTCTGTGAGGCCCAAAGGGACTGGGAGTCTGTTCTCAGAGACCCATGCACATTTGGGAACAATTTCTGAGGCCTACTAGTACTAGAATTCTGTGCCCACAGACCCACAGTCATCCAGGAACCCACAGGAACTGGAAAGCTGTACCCAGTAACCCGTCTACACCTAGGAACTTTAGGTGAGGACCGTGGGAACTGGGAAACTGTACCCAGTGACCTGCACACACCTGGGAACCATCTCTGAGGCTCACAGGGACCCTCAGGTATTGAAAACCCTCAGTGAGACCTGCTGTTGGATGGGCTATCAGCACAGGAAGCAGCTAGGACTTAACATCTGGCTGATTCAGAGGAATGCAGAAAAATGCAAAAACAAAAAACAAAATGCAAACTCAAATTTCCAGCCCATCCAGATCAAGTACAGGAAACATAGGCATGGATTAATTTGGAAATCACACACCTGAAATCTCTGAAGTAATAGCAAGGGAAGCAAAGAAACAACTGTAGGAAGCTATAAAAGAAATCATATCAGAAATAATCACTCAGGTAAAAACACAAATGGTAAACATAATGAAACAATTGGTGAGTATATCCAAAGAAGGTATAAATAAAAAAATAATAGAGGAGCATAAGAAAATGATGGAAACTTTGAATGAACAATACAGGAAACAATTAGAATACATGAAACAGATTCAAGGAGATATCCAGCAAATCAAAAATTCCATTGAAAGTTGGCAAAACTGCATAAATGAAATTGAAGATGGACTCTCAGAACTTTGAAGACAGGATTGCAGCTAGTGATCATGAATGGAAAGATTTCTTAAAAATAAAAAGGAATCAGGAAATGATAATTCAACAGCTGATAGATGATGCAGAGAGAAACAATATAAAGCTGATAGATGTCAACACAAAAGGAGACAACATCAAGGATTTAGAAAGACTATTTGCATAAGTAATAGCAAAAAGTTTCCAAAACATGGGAGAAGAACCTGTCATACAGATAAGCAAGATATATAGAACTTCAAGTAGCCATAACCAAAATAAATCTACACCTCACTGCATACTAATCAAGATCCCAGAAATTCAGCAAAAGAATAGAATATTAAAAGCTGTTAGAGGAATGAAACAGATCACCTATAAAGGAAAGCCTATCAGAATCACAGAAAATTTCTCAACACAAATCAAGTCAAGAAGAGCATGAAATGAAGTATTTCATGTACTGAAAGAAAACAACTTGCAACCCAAATTAATGTACCTTGCAAAACTATCTTTCAAAATCCATGGAGAAATAAGGTAATTCTATGACAAAGAACAACTGAACAACTTCATAACCACCCAACCAACCTTACAAAGAGTACTGAAAGACATTCGAGAAAGAGATAATAATGCCCACAACTCCAAGAACAACAACAGAAAAAAACCAACTTGTAGGAAAAGCAATTAAACAGAGGGGAAAAGTAGAGAACCAACAGCACAAAGATAACATGACAAAGATAAGCTAATACATATCAGTTATAACCATTAACATAAATGGCCTCAATTCACCAATCAAGATAAATAGACTGGAAGAGAGGATAAAGAAACAAAATCCAACAGTATGCTGTAAACAAGAAACACATTTAACTCAAAAGGAAATTTATAGACTGAAAGTCAAAGGGTGAAAAACAATACCTCATGCAGCAGGAACCCAGAAATAAGTGGGGGTAGCTATTGTGTTTGCAGATAATGTGATTTTCAAACCAAGAATGATCAAAAGAGATAAATAAAATCACTACATACTTCTTAGGGGAAAATTTCAAGAGGAAGAGTTAACAATCATAAATATATATGCACCAAATATCAGAGCACCCAACTATGTGAGATAAATAATATTAGACATGAAAAATAAAATAAGACATAATACAATTACAATGGGAAATTTAACACCCCATTGTCACATAGATCAACTAGACAAAAAGTCAGCAAAGAACACAAATAAATCAAACTTGTGAACAAATGGACTTAGTAGATATGTACAGAGTGCTCTACCCAAAAATGTCAGAATACACATTTTTCTGAACTGCACATAGGACATTCTATAAAATAGACCATATGCTAGCACACAGAACATGCTGAAGTAAATGCAAAGGAACTGAAATTATCTCATTGTATATTACCTGACCATAACACATTGAAATTGGAAATTAATGACAAAAGAACCATAAACACATGGAAATTAAACAGTACCCTACTGAAAAACCAAAGAATCACAGAGGAAATTAAAGAAAAAACTAAGCAATATCTACAAGGAAACAAAAGTGCAACATAACTTACTGGAACCTGTGGGATGCAATGAAAACTGTCCTTAGAGGGAAATTTATTGTGATGAATTCTCATGTCAGGAAAACAGAATGAGAATAAATAAACAACCTGAAGCTTCAAAAGAAGAACAAGTCAAGCCCAAAGTCCAAGGCAGAGAGGAAATTACAAAGATCAGAGCAGAAATTAATGCAATATATGAACTCCTCACAGCCAGACTCAAGGTCCTGGTGGTGCCACACTCTGGGGCACTGACCCCCACCCAATAAGGCAGAAGTTTCAGTGGCACACCCCAGGGCTGTGTCTCTGCTAGCCACCTAGGTTGCCGAGGTTCTGAATGCTACACAGCAAGGCTCTAGACCCTGGAAACAAGCTCCAGGAGTGTGACCCTGCTAGCAACAGGGAGGATACAAATTTTGTCCAGCCCAGCATCCAAGGGCAACCCAACAAATTACATCAGGGGAATACACAGCTAGCCTCACAGACAACAGAGCACAAGGATCCTTTGCCATAGTCTAGGGGTGTGCCCTGCCTAACCAGGGGGATATTGGAGGATTGAAGCTTTACCCACCACAGTGTTCCAGTGCAATCCATCAGGAGGCCACCTGCCCAGCCATACAGGTCCCACAAGAAATGACAAAATGAAGGAGCAAGAGACAGTCTGGATCCCCCAGCCCACTAAGAACAAACCCAAGAGACACTGAAATGGAAGACACTAGGAATCACACAACTGAACTTTCTGAAATGATAGGAACTGAAGTAAAGAAACAACTTCATGAAGCTATAGAGGAACTGAAATCAGAAATAATCTCTCAGCTAAAAAATGGAATGACAATCATTATGAAAGAAATGCTGAGTGTATCTAAAGAAGATCAAGATAAAAAAATAGAAGAACATAAAAAAATGGTGGAAACTTTGAATGAACAAAATAAGACACAAATAGAATACATGAAACAGATTCAAAGGGAAATTCAGGAAATGAAAAATTTCATGGAAAGTTGGCAAAACTGCTTGAATGAAGCTGAAGTTAGAATCTCAGACCTTGAAGATAGCACGGAAGTTTACGATCACAAAAGAAAAGATCTCATAAAAATCACAAGGAACCAGAAAACAAAAATTCAACAGCTGCAAGATGATGCCAAGAGAAATAACATAAGATTAATAGGTGTCAGTGAAAAAGCAGGAGTCAATACTAATGACCTGCAAAGACTATTTGCAGAAATAATAGCAGAAAATTTTCCAAACATGGGAATACAATCTGATACATAGGTAAGTGATGCATGCAGAACCCCAATTAACCATAACCAAAATAAATCTTCACCCAGACATATAATAATTAGGGTATCAGAAATACAGCACAAGAACAAAATACTAAAAACTGTCAGAGAAAAGAAACAGATCACCTATGAAGGAAAGTCTATCAGAATCATGGCAGACTTCTCAACACAAACCTTCAAATCAAGAAGAGCTTAGAGTGAAGTATTTAAAATCCTGAAAGAAAACAACTTTCAATCCAGATTGACGTACCCTGCAAAACTATCTTTAAAAATTGATGGAGAAATAAGACATGACAAAGAACAACTGATGAAATTTATGGCCACTAAACCAACACTACAAAGAGTACTGAAAGACACTCCAGAAAGGGACAAAGATAACTACAGTCTTAAGAACAACAACAAAAGGAAACCACTAAGCAGGGCAAACAATTAAACAGAAAATGTAGAAAACCAATGACAAAAAGATATCATGACAGGGATGAGCCAGTACATATCAGTTATATCAATCAAAGTAAATGGTCTCAACTCACCAATAAAAAGAAACAGACTGGCAGAGTGGGTTAAGAAACAAAATCCAATGACATCTGTGTACAAGAAACA
>RJWM01050657.1:0-10609 GCA_004363535.1 Dasyprocta punctata
GCCGGAGACCTCTCCTAGTCTGTGACATAGTGACCGGATAATACTATTTATTTCATAGCTTTGTGAGTTTCTTTTAATCAAATTCTACATAAATATTTTTCTCTTTTCTTGAGACAGGGCCTCATTATGTAGTTCAGGTTGGCTTTGCACTCTGTATAAATATTTGCATAAAGATTAGCCTACTCCATTTTTATTAAGTTTTAACATTTCTCATAAAATAGCTTGTCTATTAAATGTTAAACATGACTTTAAATTTTTGAAATGTGCTTTTCTTCATGGAGTCACAAATAACTATAAATGTATTTCTCTTTTCCTCAGACTAAAGTCCAAGAATTTATTACCAATGCATGGGATGTTTTTGAACCTCTTCTTTTTGGCTTAGTTGGATCAGAACTATCTGTTTCATCACTTCAATCAAATGCTATTGGTAAGAATAGTTAGAGCACAGAAGGTACAAGATTCAAAAACATTGAGAAAAACTGTGAATACCTATTATTTTTACTTACAGTATTTAAGTAGCTGTGAGAACCTTCTTTAAAAACTCCATGTTAATAGTGTTTGCTCCTCCTGTGTTTGTTTGTTTGTTTACGTGTTTGTTTGACTAAGAAAAGCCCCAGATATCTTCCCTGAGTGATCTGAGGAAAGATTAAGATTTTTTTCTGAGAGGGAAATACTAGATAGCATGAGATGCTTTCCTACTGTTTTCTTTTAAGTGTTTCTCCAAAAGTCTGTTCAGAATTGAGTAAATACACTTTCGGAGAAACACTGAAAGGAAGGCAGTGGAAACGCATCAAGTCAGAACTGGGCGGGTGTCATCTCTGCGGCTTTCACTGAAGTCCTGCCCCGAGGTCATGGGCACCTCACATGCCGGCCTCAGTCGTGTCCATATTCTTTATCATCGTTATTTTTACTTTAAAAACACAGAGGCAACAGCCTTATAATGCTTTCACATGTTTTCGAAATCATATCTCTAAGCATAAAGAACCACTTCTTCCTAAATACTTAGTTGCTTCCGTTTATTTTTATCTGTTGTAGGCACTTGTCTCCTTACCCTGTGTTTGGCAGTACTGGTCCGAATGTTAAGCACATTTGCATTGATGTGTTTTGCTGGTTTTAGTTTTAAGGAGAAAATATTTATTGCTCTGTCATGGGTTCCCAAAGCAACAGTCCAGGTAAGAATACGTTAAATCATTAAATTTTAGTTTTGGTGATTTTAAACAAATTCTTAGTGAAAAATATTACTCCAATCACAAAATGTATGCTAATTAACCTTACTTTTAAAATATCGGATTGATTGTAATTCTTTATTGAAAGTAATGTAATTTTTTTAAGAATCTCAATTTTTAAAGTAATTATTCTAAAAATTAAAAGTATACTTTTAGTGACAACTGTTTCTTTAATTTCATGCAAATATAGTTTCTATTTTCCTAAAATATAAAATGATTGTATATCTGGAAATTGGAATTTTATATTTTAGTAAACATTATAGATCTCAATGTTAGGAATTTTTTTTTTTTTTTTTTTTTGGTGGCACTGGGGATTGAACTCACAACCTCGCACCTGTCAGACAGGCGCTTAAGTCACTGAGCCAAACTCCCAGACCTGGTTTTTTGAGGCAGGGTCGCACTGTGTAGCTCAGGCCGGTCTTGTGCTCGCGTTGTAGCCCAAGCCGCCTCGAACTCACAACGCTCCGCCTTCCTCAGCCTCCCGAGTGCTGGGATTAAAGGCGTGGGCCACCACGCCCGGCTCAATGTTAGGATTTTAAAGTGGACACACATTTATTTCTAAACTGCACATTTTCTAATCCTGCCACTCATTCCACCACATGAATATGTAAGTATTGTCTTCAATTATCCTTTTTTTTTTTAGACAGAGTTTCACTGTGTAGTTCAGGTTGGTCTTGAACTCACTCGGTAGCCCAGGGTGGCCTCCTATATGCAGTGATCTCTCTCAGCCTCCCAAGTGCTGAGATTACAGGTGTGCGCCGCCACGCCTGGTTCTATACATTTATTTTTATGACTGTTTGATTCATGGCTAAATTCCCCAAAATACTATGTAGGAAGACTTTTTTGTTGTTTTGTTTTTGTTTTTGTTTCTGGCATTTAACACAGTGCCTGGCAGGCAGGAGGTAAATATGCAATGCAAGCCTACAAAAGTGAATGGATGGGTAGGTGGATGGACAGATGGATAGATGAATGGATGGGTGGATGGGTGGCTGGGTGGGTGGATGGATGGATGGGTGGATAGGTGGATGGATGGGTGGATGGGTGGGTGGGTGGATGGATGGATGAATGGATGGGTGGATGGGTGGCTGGGTGGGTGGATGGATGGATGGGTGGATAGGTGGATGGATGGATGGATGGGTGGATGGGTGGGTGGGTGGATGGATGGACAGATGGATGGATGAATGGATGGGTGGCTGGGTGGATGGATGGGTGGGTGGGTGGATGGGTGGGTGGGTGGATGGATGGACAGATGGATAGATGAATGGATGGGTGGCTGGGTGGCTGGGTGGGTGGATGAATGGGGGAAAAGGAAGATGTAATTTTGTTCGCTTTTTCAGTGATACTGTCCTCCCACTGAAAGATATTGCTACTGAGTATTTAACTAACCTAGCAATATCACACCTTCGTTTCTTGGAATTCTTTTTTTCCTCACATTGTAAAACAGAAGCTTACAAATTTCCATGCAACAAAATTCTCCATTATCGTGGTTACAAAAGCACACTGATAGGGTCATGCTGTCTGTTTTGAATACCATGTTACTTACCTATAACCTTAGGCAAATTACGTCTTCATCTCTTAGAGCCTCGTGTTTCTCATTTTGCAGCAGGGTCTGTAATTATAGCTACTGCAGCACAGTGTTACAGAGATTAAATGAAATAATCCATGTGAAATGCTTAGAACAACTGCTGGCTGGTGGGGGTCTCGGTGAACAAGGTTATTTTATCTTACCTTTGAGTAAATATAAATAATAACTTTTTGTTTTTAACCTCTGTTGTAGGGAATAATAAATCTACAAAGGGAATAACTGCCTATTCTCCCTCTTCCCAACCATACACTTGCAATTTTGTTTTTTTCTTCAGATTTCCCTTAAACAGGAAAAGAGAAACATAGGAAAGAGACCACGTACTCCCCCAGGTCCTCTGGTATGATCTCTTTCTGCCTGATCCTTTCTGCTGAATCCAGGCTGTGCTGCTGTTGCTGAAACGAGTATCAAGCTGGTTCCAGGGACTGGCAAAGGCTTTATTTATTTATTTATTTATTTATTTTTCCTCTTCAGTGCTAGGGATTGAAGTCAGGACCTGATATATGCTAGGTAAACTACCACTGAGCTGTAACTATATCTCAAAATAAATTACTTGTGCAGTAAAGTCATCCCACCTATGAATTCAATCAGCAAATATTTTTAATTCAAAATTTAACATTTTCCTCATTTTTATCCTCTGCCTCCCTTCTCTGCTCCTCAAGTAGAATTGGCCGGACTTGTGTCCTTTTTCTTTAACTCCTCTATTTAGAAATACCAATGAAAATTAGAGTAGGCAAATGGGAGATAGTAAGAGTATAAGGACTATAGTTCATAGATGTTAAGATTGGTTTGCTCATCGGATCCTGCTGAAGAAAGCACCCTACGTCTCAGTCATCAGATGGTACCCATTTGTCACCCAGGAGCTCCCAGAGAAGGTGCACAAGGGGTTCAGTGAGTTACTTAGGGTCAGACATGAAGGACGGTGCCTGCTGGCAGTGCCACGTGACAAGCGCTAGAGAAGTGCAGGGTCCCCACTGTTACCATCTTCATCCCTTAAGAGTGGTTTCTGATATGTTCACGTTTAAGCCCTTTTCTAAATTGTGAGAGTCTGTATACTTCGTTCTCTCTTTGGCTTACCTTTTCTCCCTAGCGTCCAGTGCTCTGGCCGGCTGTGCTCAGTGAACAACAAGCAGTTGTGTCTCTAGTCATTGATTTGGGATGTGGAAGCTGACCTTAAATAGAGGCCGCTCTTGCCTCACTGTCCCTTAGCAGAGGTAGTATTTCTATCACCAGGTCGTTATGGCGCAGATCCGAACAGCCCCCCAGAGGCTCATGCGTGCAGAAGTGAGGCTCATGGGAGGTAACCAGATCTTGGGGGCCAAACCCCCTCCGTGTGTGAACCCACTTTTGGATGTGTGACATAATGGCATCACTGGGAAATGCTGGGCCCTGCAGCAGGCCTCACTGGAGGAGTGGGGATAGAGCGTGACCTCGGGGACTGTAGCTTGTCCCCAGCCCCTTCCCCTCCAGCTCTCACTCCATCTCACTCCATCGTTATTTGTCAAGTACTTTGTCACCGTCACAGAAGCTAACATGCTGTACTTTGCAATTCTCATATATAGAGAGAGATTTGTATTTCATCCCTAAAAGGCAATTCTTTGCCTAGATTAGTTAACAGGAAGAGAATTAGCAAGGAACTTGTTCCATGTCATTAAAATAAATATAATAGAAGATACCTTACAAAAAATGCTATGACTGAGAGTGTCAACTCGAAAACAAAGACATCAGAGGTGCACGTTGCTCAGCAGGGGTGAGGAGGGGCTGAAGAGAGACAGAAGTGTAAGCCCAGCTGAAGACCTACTGTGTGCGCACCGCGTGCTGTTTGCATTCTGGTATCAGCCCTCAAACATAGCCAGTGAGGTAAGCACTTGGCTGACTTCACAAGTAATTAGGCTGGACAGCTTGAGTCACCTTTATGAAAGCACTCATCCGGCGGTGCCAAAGACAGAATTTAAACTCAGTTTACCGGATTCCAGGCCCCTTGTGCTTGGTGCTATATCACACGCGTGCGCGTGCACACAATGAGCTGAGCAAGGACCCTCGTGGCTGTGCAGGGCCTTGGGCGCTGAGCTGGGGGTAGCAGCCGAGCAAAGCGTGCTCACCTGGAACTCGCAGGCCAGAGCAAGGTGAGCCCCGCATGCAGGGCCCCGCGGACAGGGCAGCCCTTTCTGGGGCCACTGGGCCGGTGCCATCCCCCCGCCGGGTCTGTCCACCCGGAAGCGTGGACTCGTGAGGAATTTCCACACGCTGCCTGGCACGCCGCGTCTTTGTGTAACGGTTTAGCACTGCACTTGTTTAACAGGACTGTTTACTTTTCGTGTACGTTACCTCTGATTAGCATCTTCCTTCACGCCCCCCATACAGGCTGTCCTAGGTCCCCTGGCTCTGGAGACAGCACGGCTCACAGCACCCCACTTGGAGCCATACGCGAAGGACGTGACGACAGTGGCATTTTTAGCCATCCTGGTCACAGCCCCAACCGGGGCGCTGCTCATCGGCATCCTGGGGCCCTGGATCCTCTCTCGCGCCACTGGGCCCCGAGCAAGGTGAAGCTGCACCTGTCAGGACTGGAGGGGCACTGAAGGGCACGGCCAGCTCACACCTGCTGTCTCCATGAATTCTAGGGCACAAGTGCGTGCAGGTGGTGCACAGGACTGAGTTCACTAAGCCCCGGTTGGTGGCAGGGCTTTCCTCTGACTTCGTGCTTCCAAACTACGTTTAATAAAACAGCATTAAATGAACTGCTTGGTGCTTCCGTAGTGTAACAAAGCTGATCTGTAAATACACTAGGAAAGTCGAATCAGTAGGGCTGCATTCAATGTCCTAACACAAACCAAGCATAATAAAAATTAAGTGAGCCGAATGACACAGAGAAACACACTTCAATGTTGAGCCTGATAATTAGCCCACATTTCCAAACAGGAGGAGAACTCCCATCCCGTTAGTTCGCTTCAAAAATTGATCCAAAAAAGAAAAAAAAAATGACAGGAATGAAACAATCAACTTTAAGTAGGTCAGATAAATAGATGTTAAATTCTACTTTTAGTGACTACCTGAATGAATGTTAAGGAAAAGAACCAACGTTAGCCTTACTCTTCTACTGCAGTACACTTGAAATCTACTTGAACAGTTTTTAGATGAAAATTTATCTAGTTTTTATTTGCAGAAACAAAATCACAAATGGAAAAATAATGTGTTTTTTGCTTGGTATTTAAAATCTAGGCATTAGGGGCCTGGGGATTTAGCTCAGCGGCATAAGTGCCTGCCTGGCAAGCGTGAGGTCGTGAGTTTGATCCCCGGTACCACCAAAAATAAATGAATGAATAAATAAATAAATCTAGGCATGAAAGGCAGGCTGCAGAAATGAAAGATTAATAGATGACTGTCAGTGTGAGAGTTTCTTTTTCTCAGCAATACAGAATTTTTCAATTCTGGCTGAGGAAAACCGTGCCAATGTAAAACTAATAAGTTTGTCTTTACCTTTTTTTCACTATTTAAGGAATTTTTATTGAAGCGAGATTATTATAGTCTATAATCCCAGCACTTGGGAAGCTAAAGCAGGAGAATCTCTACAAGTTTGAAGCAACCTGGGCTACATAGTGAGTTCAAGGCCAGCCTTTCTCAAAAAAAAAAAATTAAATTATAGTTTGCTATTATATGTTTGTTTGTTTGTTTATTTATTTATTTTTGGTACCAGAGATCAAACTCATGACCTCACGCTTGCCAGGTGGGCACTTACACTGCTGAGCTAATTCCCCAGCCCTCTATTATATGTTTATGATGCATAATAATTGCATTCATCTCAGGGACTAACTTTCATCTCCTTGCTCAGTGATTGATTCTGTTATTGAAAACAGAAGGACAGGGGCCAGGGATTTAGCTCAGTGGCTTAAGCACCTGCCTGGCAGGTATGCGGTTGTGTGTTCAATCCCCGATACCAAAAAAAAAAAAAAAAAAAAGGACATGCTTCACCCTGCCACACTAAAGCATTACAAAGAATGCTTTACATGTTTGTATCCTGCTGAAAATTCTTTCTCCCAGAGCCTGTAAAACATTTGTGTATTTTTATATTTCACTATTTGAGCTGATTCTTTGTTGTGAAACAGGGAAACATTCTGTTTGCTAGATGACATTTGCTTAATACATAAGGTTCGACATTTCCTTTCTTTTTAAAATTCATTTTATCCTTGACAGATTTCCCCATAACGTGCAAGTCTTTGAGGTTTAGGTATTTGTCATTGTAAAGCACGCGTTACCTTCGCGGTTCCTGACCCACACTGAACACCCGTGGACCTGTTCACTGCCCGCCAGTGTCCCTGCCAGGCCCAGCGTGGAGGCGTCCACCTTAGTCCCCAGGACCCTGGAGCCTGGGGCGGGAAGGAGCTGTGAGCGGCTTTGAGCAGCAGGGAGGGGCGTGGGTGGAAGCAGGAAGCGGTCGTTCGCCCCCGGAGAGGGGGCTGCCCACCCTGAGCAGCCAGTCCTGGCCTCGGCGCGCACCGCAGGACGCTGCCCGCAGCTCGTGGAGCCCTGTGACGCCACTGAGAGCCGGCCACAGAACTGGCTCAGCAGCAGCCGAGGGGCCAGACCCTGTCGGTGTCATCGTGTTAAGACGGCTGTACCCACAGGACTCCTGGTCTCCTAGATCTGGAGCTGGGGGTGCAGGGTAGCTGGGAGCAGCGCCACCCGGCCGGGAGGATGCTTGCACCACCGACCGTTCCGGCAGCTCGGCCCTCCCAAGCACCCGGCCTGGCGCAGCCTTTCCGAGCAGTGACGTCCCGCGTGCGTCCCCGGTTCGGCAGCATCTCTGCAGTGCCCAGCGCTCTGCGCTGCCTGGCGGGACCCGGGAGTGCAGTCCACGGGTGGGCAGCGCGCGTCTGCAGGCGGGGCGCTGGGACTGCAGCCCGCAGGCAGCCTTTGCAGCAGGTTCGTGTGAACCCCGGGGTCCCGCCTGGTGTCCTTCCCCCACCCTCGGGAGCAGGAACGCACCCTCTCCCGCCGCCTCGCAGGAGCTGCTCACTTAGGTTTGCGTTTAGCCGGTGACATGGGTGCCCTTCCCTGTGCTGTCTGCCGGCCACGGGCCACGGAGCGGGAGAACTGGGGCTCCAGCGCACGGCTCAGGGGGCTGGATGGCCCCAAGCCGGGGTGTGGATGGCTGCTCCCCACGGGTGCTGCGGGGCAGGCCGGAGGGGAACTTCCTTCACTGAGGGCCGGGCCTCCGGGAAGCCCGGGATTTGGCTGCCCTCTCTCCCGTCTTCTTTTTCTCCTCCCTCTTTTGCCCCCCACTCCTCTTTCTTAGTCTGCTCCTCCGCCTCTCCCTCCGCCTCTTTTTTCTCTTCCCTTCCTTCCCTCCCCGTCCTCTCCAGCAGCCCAGCGTGACTTCCTTGACCTTGCCAGCCAGCGCGCTGAGGGGGCTGCCCACCGACCCTGAGCTGCACCACCGTTTCTCTAGGAAGTGGTCACCCCAGGATGTTGTTGCACAGACCCAAAGCCCTCGCAGCAGGGGTCTGTTCGCAGCTTTTGTGCCTCTTGAATTTGCCGGTTCATTGTCTTGTAATTCCGAGTTCTCTAAATTTATGTTTTGGACGCCAGGTCTGTCTCAGAAGTGTGCTTTGGGCAGGTTTCCTCCTGGCCCGCTGTCTTCTCACTGACCGTGCCTCGCACTGAGCAGAAGGGTTCCCAGCTGGTCAAGTTGTTCCCTCAGGGGCCATGCCTGTTGCATATACCTGAAAGGTCACCATCAAACCTAAAATGGCCTTGATTTTCTTTGCCAAGTGTTGTAGTTTTGCATTCTACGTTTAGGTCTATGCTTGTTGGTCCAAACTTAATGGGCTGGAGTCAGGCATGGTGGTGCATGCCTGTAATCCTAGCACTCTACAGACAGAGGCAGGAGGATCGCTGCAAGTTTGAGGCCAGCCTGGACTACATAGTGAGATCCTGTCTCCAAAAAAAAAAAAACAAAAAAACAAAAAACAAAAAGGAGGGCTGGGGATTTTGCTCAGCGGCATAAGCGCCTGCCTGGCATGTGTGAGATTGTGAGTTCAATTCCCAGTACCAAAAAACAAAACAAAAAAAAAGAAATCACAGGCCAGTGAGGTAGCTCAGCAGTATAGTACTTGCCTGGCAAGTACAAGACCCTAGGTTCAATTCATGGTACCAAAAAAGACAAGGAAAACTCAGTTGAATGCATTTGTGTGACTATTTCTGGGCTTTCTATTCTGTTCAGTTGATCAGTTTTTCTATGTAGTTTTTGTTTTTGTTTTTTAAGAGGTCTAGCTATGTAGTTCAGTAATGCTCCTGCCTCAGCCTCCCAAATGGTGAGATTACAGGCATGTGCCACCATGCCTGGTTCTATGTAGTTTTTTAAAATTCAAAGAGCTCAAAAAAAGTAATTATGATATGAAAAGCAAACTTTCAATATATTCTAAAATGCAGAAATTACAAAGGCTCTTGACTATAATGTAATGAAGTAAATTAGTCATATATTATAACAGTATCTAAAATATTACTGGAGTCAGAGAAATTAAAATTGGGAATACTGATTTAGGAAAGAATGACAATAAAATTCCATATTTCAGACATAAGGCATGCGGCCAAAGCTGTGGTCACAAAAATACTGATAGCCTTAGCAGTTTTACTAATAAACAGAAAAGTACAATATTCTGTCATGAACTTCATACCTTCTTGATGTCTGTAACTTTTTCTTTCTTTTTTTTTTTTTTTTGGTAGTACTGGGGATTAAACTCACAACCTCATGCCTGCCAGGCAGGTGCTTAAGGCCCTGATCCAAACTCCCAGCCCTAGTTTTTTAAGACAAGATCACACTATGTAGCTCAGGCCGGCCTTGCGCTCACATTGTAGCCCAAACCGGTCTTGAACTCGCAACGCTCCTCCTACCTCAGCCTCCCGAGTGCTGGGATTAAAAGCATGCGCTACCACGCCCGGCTAGAAAGGTGCCTTTGAAGGGTGTATCCTGTCCCTGCCTCCTTTCTGACTTTCCCTTTCTCCCTGCTTTCCAGCTGTCATGTGGTGAGCAGCTTTCCTCTGCTGCTTAGATGTTTCCACCTCATCACAGGCCTAAAGCAATGGTACCAGCCAACCATGGGCTGAGCCCTCTGAAAACATGAGCCAAAATAAATTTTTCCTCCCTTGAGTTGTTCTTGTAAGGTATTTGGTCACAGTAATGAAAAGCTAACACACTTACAGTTAAGAATCATCACCAATAAAATGGAGAACATTTTCATCACCCCAAAAGAATCCTAAATTCACTAGGAGTAAGTTACCACTTCCTTCCAAGTCCCTCAAGACCTGGCATCCAGTTATCTACTCTTTGTCTTGGTAGCTTTGCCTTTCTGAACATTTCATACAGATGGAATCACGTATTACATGATCTTTTGGGTTTGGCATTTTTCACTGAAGGTACTGTTTTCAAGAGCCATCCATGTTCTATAGCATGTGCCAGGCCAGCATTACTTTTTGTGTGATTTCTAATATTACAAATTGGGCACCAAAGGCCTCTTTTTGCTCGCTTCTGTACCTTTTGGACACAACTTCATTAATCTTTAAATATCTCTTTGCTTTCTGACACTCACATGACTCAGACTCACTGCTCTGTAGCACACCTACAATCCATCACATTCGAAGATATCAGGATCCTTTGAGGGGGAAAGGAATTTAGGAACGAATATCTTGGTGTTACTTGCCACTGCTTACTTCCAGGCCCTTCCATTATATATTGCTAAGAAATGTTTGAAGAATCATGAAGTCAGATTTATAAGTGCCAGGCAGTGTGGAATAAAAACAG
>RJWM01050658.1:0-10697 GCA_004363535.1 Dasyprocta punctata
CAGGGAACCGTATCAGGCCGTGCCGACCCTGCAGGCCCAAGCCGCTGGCAGTGCATCCCTGGGTGGTGCCCGGGGCGCTCCCGCAGGTATAGCGCTCTCTGCCCAGGCTGCAACACAGGAGCTGGAGCCCCATCATCTGAGCAGCAGCCAGCAGTGACAGAGTCATGCGCAGGAGCTCCGGGAGCCCAGGACTCCTCCGGGTCTGCCGGCTTCAGGCCCCACTGGTGCAGCAGCCGAGGAGTCTGCCAGGACCTGGAGCAGCTACAGATCCAGACACGCCCGGCCCTGGGAGACCGCGACAGGGACAGGACCAGCGGTCGGCCAGGACTGCAGTCTCAGCTGTCCTGAGGCACCCAGGCCTCCGGCACCCGTCCCCAACATCCCGTGACCCCCAGCAGGCCGCCCGCCTGGCTTCCTGATGGGTCAGCTGGAAAGAAGCCCCGGGCAAACACAGGATCAATAAAAACGCGCGAACTGCGAGGTGCACTCTTGTTTGGGCCACACGCAGGCCTGCACCGTCCGCCTAGCACAGCCACGCAGGGCTTCCGGTGGGACCTGGGCGCCACAGCCCGCGGGGGGCAGCAGACAGGTGCGGCACGCCCACAGGAAGGGCTCAGGGTGCCCCGAGGTCCTGCCCCGCCTCGGGACTGCTTCTGTCCGGCCGTGATCGCAGCTTTCCTGGCTGACCTCAGGGGACAGGTGGCTCCAGGCACGGATGCTTATCTCCCGGTACAGCGCCTCCTAATCCGATTCTCCGAGGCAGCCAGGAGCCTGTCCAGGCCCCCTTGAGCAGGAGGAGGACAGCAGGCCGCCAGACGTGAGGCCAAGGCACAGAGGCTCCTCGGGCAGGGTCGGGGCACCTGGCCTCCAGCAGGCCCAAAGCCTGCGTCTCGCCACAGGCAGCATCCCATGTCCTCGTCATGATAGCTGTCGCGGCTTCCGCATCACTCAGGGTCACCTTGTCCTGGGTGGGCAAGGGCCAGGCCCGTGCTGGACTCCGAGGCTCAGCGTGAGCAGACTGGAGCTCGTGTGTGACACCGAGGAGGAGGACAGGGCTCAGGGGCATTGCGCGCCGAGGGCAGAGCAGAGGACGCGTCCGGGAGGGACGGGTGGGGAGCAGGAGCGGGTGCGGGAGGGCCTGGGCGGGCAGGGAGGCCGTGGGGTGACGGCTGGGGTGGGGCGTGTGTGAGTGATGGGGTGTGCGCGTGTGCGTGTCTGTGCAGCTGTGGTGTGCGTGTGTGCGTGTGGTAAGCACACGCGTGCCGTGTCTGTGGCCGCACGTGGATGTGCGCTGAGGCCAGGTGGGGCACGGCGGGGCCAGGCAGGGAGGGGTGAGCGCTGGATCAGAACTCGGAATCGGACAGCGGCATGGGGCCCGGGACACGGAGGCTTCACTCCCCTGCGCCTGAGGCCGTGGAAGGACCCGGGTGTCTGGGGTCTCCTGGGGAACAAGAAGAGCCGGACTGGGAAGCAGACAGGGCGACTGAAGGCGGGGTGGCCCGGGAGGTGAGGCCAGCAGGCCGGGAGAGGACGAGCAGGCCGTGGCCACAGCTCGCTGGCGGGGCCGCTGGGGCACGAGCTTGCTGCACAGGCTCCTGCGGTGTCACCCTGGCCAGGAGCTCCCTCCCAGGGGCCAGCCCTGGACAAGTCGGGGTTCCTGGACTCTTGTTCCACCCGCTGCTCTTCAGTACCCCCACCCCCACCCCCAGGAAAAACCACACAGCACTCAGCACCTGGCTTGAGAACCAGCCGGGAGGAGTGAGGCGCAGCCCCCAGCCCTCCTGGGGACCCGTGGCACAGAGCGAGCGGCCTCCGACCCTCTGAGGCCTCGCTGCCGAAGGCGAGACAGTCACGCCCCTAAACCAGAAGACGAGGCTTGGACCCTGGGGACAGGGAACACCTTCCCAGAGTCGCTCCTGCCAGAGGGTGCAGGGAAGGGCCGGCCTTGGGGACGGCAGCCCCGGGGCCCAGCGGGCGCCTCCTCCCCAGCCTGGGTTAGCTGTGCTTCCCCGGAGGTGGACGGGAGCTGGATTCACAAGCGGAGAGGCCCACGGGCCCTCGGGAGGGGGCAGCTGCCTCCCAGGATGGCATGGAAACTTCAGGCTTGCAAAAGGGCGCTCTGACTTTCTCTATTTGTTCTCAAAGGATGGGCTGAGTCCTACAGGACCAGTCCTGGGGAGGAGGCTATTCAAGTATGAGGGGGAAAACCAACTCCAGTAGAATAAAACCAGAATTCCTTTGTCCCCCAGCAGAATCTAGACACGGCTGCAGGCTACAGAGGCTGAGAGGGTACAGTCTCTGTGGCAACCAAAGAGGTCTATCCTCCCTGAATGGGGGTATGAGCTTCTAAAGGACGGCCACCGTGTGACACTAGGGACCTCCGATGACCTCTGAGAGCCTCTGTGCTCCCATCGGTAAACTGAGGCTCAGACTGCGTGTCACACCCCAGCGCATCTCTGGGCCAACCAGAGTCCAGAGCGGATGGTGACCGTTCACACGGTGACTTCACTGATGGCCTGGGCACACCCTGCGCTCCAGTCTGGCCTCCTGGTGGAGGCCGGGCCTGGCCCATTTATCAGCAGCCTCAAAACTGAAGGCAGCTTGGGAGCCACTGCCAGACCCGCCATCCACAGGCCACCTCCGGGAGAGGGCTGTGGCCCTCAGATGCCGCAGAAGCCCAGATAAACCGCATGGCCCCTCGGGACCTGCGAGGTCTTAACCAGAAAGACGGGCGATGCGCAGTTGCCAGATGTCCACACCGAGAAGTCCTTTCCACATCAGGACACGGCCTTTCTGCTTGTCCGGCTCCATGTTTTAAACATTTTGTGGATGTGAACATGTATTCATGGGCCACAGTCACCACCCAGTCCCTCTGGCCTGTCCCCCACTCCCTCCTTCCCTCAGCAGTTTGTGCCCCTGGGGTCCTCGCTCTGTCCGTCTATGGAAGGGTCAGGGGGTGTGTCCCAGGATGCAGAGGGCCGGCCGCTGGGAACTCCTGGCATGCTAACACGTCCTTCATTCATTCATTTGCTCCCTGTCTTAGTTACTTTCCTTCCACTGCTGAGACAAAATACCCAACACCCAGAGTTAAAGGAGGAGAGGTTTATTCCAGCTCAGTCTGTGGAGGTTCCAGCCCACAGCTGACTGGGTCCATGGCGGAGGGGCACCGCACAGGGGCCACAGTCCACAGTAGGCAGGGCCAGAAGGTGGCAGGCAGCAAGCCCCAAGTGACACGTGACCACCCCCTTTCTGTCCCTTATATTATTCTATCCAGGCCACTCGCCCAATAGCGCTCACACCAGGGCGGGGCACCCTTAATGTCAGCATTGTGGCCGGAATCAATCCCCGCATCACAGCCTCCAGCCCAGCACCCCACACTCTGGATCCAGCCACCTCCAAAAAGTCCCACCTATGACCACACGAGGCTCAGGCGATATCTAGATATGAGGCGTGACACTCCCCAATTCATCCAGCCAGTTATAGCCATTCACGGAGCTGTTACAGCTTGGGTAAGTCTCACCTCAAGGTCCCCAGCCCACTGGGCTACTGGAGAAATAAATATTTTCTTTTTATAAATTGATTATCTCAGGCATGTGTGGCAATAACAAAAAGTTGACTAACACGAGGACCTACTATGTGCCAGCTCTGCACCAGTAATAAAGCAACCTATGACTAAAACCCAGCCTCTCCAGGAACGGTTCACAGTTCCTTGGAGGAGACGCCCGAGCAGGCAGGTTGCAGCACTGCAGTCTCTTCAGCGCACTGTCATCGCTCCAAGCAGGGCCGGTTCTGTTTGGGGCAAAGGCACGGGTGGAGGAGAGGAGGCTTCTGGAGACGCCGACCTTCTTTGGTGCGTTCCACACCAGGCTCCGCCATGCAGGGGGCTGAGACAGCAAAGGAGAAAACCACAGGGGGGAAACAGGCCGGCCAGGGCTGGAGAGTCTGCCCACCAGGGTGCGTGTCACACTGGAAGCAGCCGTGTTACAATCCAGAGGTCAGTGTGGGCAAAACGTGTGTTGGGTCATGAACCAGTTTCATGGAACCAGGGCACAGTGGCAGAGTCTCTGCATTAAGGGGGAAGGCAGGGCCTCAGACTGGCAGGGAAGGGGTCCCCCTCCTGCCACCAGAAACTGAGATGGCCAACCTGTCCTGGGCCTGGGCCTGGACACCTGGGGGGACAGGGGAGGTCACGTTCAGAGTGGACGCTCTTCAGGGACCCCATTCCGGCACTTGGGCCCACAGCTGAGCCGTAACTCAGAGCGGTGAAGGACCCCAGCTCCACCCAGGTGGGTCCACCCGGCCCAACCTATCCCCCACCTCGAGCTGCAACAGACAGCACACGACAGCATGGCGTCAGAAACAGACCTCCCCGCACTCGGCCGACACGGCAGGTCTGCTCGGATCCACTCACCCACCGGCATCCTGGGCACCGAGCCCCGCCCCGGACCACGGGCCGCTGTTCTGCTGGGACTCGAGGTGTCTGCACACAGCAGCTGCCCTGGGGACGCCACAGGCCAGCGACACCCCCACCCGCCCCGGGCCACTCGCCGCCCTTGTCCCTCCCCGAGGGAGGCAGAGGTGAGCCCATAAGCCACCTGGACAGTGCGCGTGTCCACTCGGGCCTGCGTGCTTGCATGTACACATCGGCTGTGAGCAAGTCACATGGAGATGGTGTGTGCGTGTGCATATGTGCGCAGCGGGGCCTGCCAAGGGGACGGGAGCCCGTGCAAGTGCATACGGGCACACCTGTGACAGGTGTGCAAATGTGCACATATGCACGTGGGCACGGACTGTGGGTTGGCACACTCAGGCGGGCCAGGTAAAGGCAAAGCTGTGGGGAGGTACGTGAGCCCCTCTGGCAGGCTGAGCCCGAACCCGCGTGTGCCCAGGCAGAGAGCGACACTGGACACACACCTTTTCACCTAGCAGCAGCCGTACCAGCTGCCACAGTCCCCGAGGAGGGGCTGTCAGAACCTGACCCAGACGCCCGGTGGGGGCCAGGAGACAGGGAGCCCGACAGTCTGCGTGAGGGGCTGGTGGGGCTGAGGCTGCCCAGGGTGTGCGGGTCCCCGGGGCAGGGGAGCCCCTCAGCTAAGACAGCCCTGCTCTCAGGTAGTTTCCAGACCCGCACAGCGCAAAGTCTCAGTCAGTGTCGGTGGAGAGCTGCTGTGTTCCAAGGTGTTTAGCGCTGGGAGGACAGGGCCAGCTCCCAGGGGGCCGCCCCACCCCAGCCACTGCAGACTCCTCCTGATTTCGGCGTTGAAAGTCCTGCATCCCCAGAGAACCTCGGTCCTTCTAAATCTCAGGCACACTGTCTGTGTGTACGTGGGGGGGTCCTCCTCAGGGAAAAGAATACAAAGCACAAAGGCAACATGGGGGCTGAGGAAGGGGTGTGTGCGAGGGGCCCGGGGACCAAGCCTCAGCAGCTTCAAGGTCACCTCTCCGGCCTGGAAGAGTTTCATCTCTGAAGCCGCCCAGACTGGGTGGGACCCCAGCCCGCGCCCCTCCTGGCTGTGTGCCCCTCCAGCGGCTCGGCCTCTGCAGGCTTAAGCAACCCCTCGGTCCGCACAGGCCCTTCTCCCTCCGCTCGGGATCCCCGGTCCCTGCTGGGAGGGTCCGAGGAGGCCCAGGCAGGGACAGGACGCTCTGCCCTCCCCAGGCCCCTGGGCAGGAAGGTGGGGGCCAGACCCTCCCGCGCATCCTGGGAGGCAGCCTGCTCGGTGACCGACCCCACCCCGCCATGAACAGCCCAGCCCAGAGAAGGGGTGCAGCCTCCATTTCAGGCGCACCTCAGTGCGGAGCAGCAGAGCGAGGTTCCAGCTCAGGGAACTGGACCAGCAGCCAGGGTGGCTCCAGGGGCCCCGCTTCCCCCAGCCACCGGCGGGGCTGAACTCCGCCCTCACACACCCGCTCCGTCCAGGACCTGAAGAGGGGTCCGCAGCACGCTCCGCCCCCACAGTCACGGCTGGCCCGGAGTGGGGACGAGGCCGGGGATGGGGCCCTGGGGCGGCGGCTGGCCCGGGGCTGGGGTGGGCCGAGGCCCCAGAGTGGGTCCCAGAGCCTGGGCGCCCGGTCTCCGCCCCCTCTGGTCTCTGAGGTCCGCTCTGCAAAGCCTCGGAGGCGCGGTCCCCGGAGCCTGTGTGATTGCTAAGGCAGCCCCCGCTGCGCCCCCAACCACCTCCACCCGAACCCCGTCCCTTGGCCCAAGGCTGCTTCCCTGCAGGTTTTCGACTTCACCAATGCTCCGCTCAGAGAGGGCAGCCAACTCCCTGGGCCACAGAGGAAGTTCGCGAGAACGAACTCCAGCCTGAACCACGCCCACCCGGACTCGGGACCCCGGACGCCCGATCTTGCAGCGGCTGGCTCGGGCACCCCTTCTCCTGGACGCTGGGTCGCAGGCCGGGCTCACCTGGACCCCGCCCCCGGGCTCCCAGGATGGGCGTGGCTACAGGAGTCCTGTCCAATGAGAGCGTGGCAATAGGGCGTGGCTACAGAGGGGCGTGGCTACGGGCTCGGCCACGCCCAGCCGGGCTCGGCGTTGGGGCTGCGGAGGCGCCGCTGCAGCCCGCCGCGTCCTCGCCTTCCGCTCGCCCGTTCCCCGGGGTCCGCTGGGCGCGCGCCGAAGCGCTACGCTGGAGACATGGGGCGCGCCCCGCGGTCTGCCGCGGCCCTGGGGCTGCTGCGCTTCTGCCTAGGTGAGTGGCCGGGCGGAGGGGACGCGGGGCGCCGTCCAGGGGGCCCTCTCTGAGACCTGCCTGCCCTGCGAGGGGTGGGATCGGGCGATACCCCGTTTCCCGGCACCCCAGGTCGTGTGCGCCCGAGCTCCCGGAGGTGGGTGGCAGGGACCCTGGGGCGCTGGAGCTGACCGAGCCCCTTGCCGTCACTCGCGTGGCCCATCGTGGCCGTGGTGCGAACCTCCCTCCCGCGTCCGGCTCTTCCTAGCCCAGGCCAACTTCGCCCCCCACTTCTTCGACAACGGAGCGGGCAGCACCAACGGAAACCTGGCCCTGTTCAGCCTGCCGGAGGACACCCCCGTAGGTGAGGGAGCCCCCTCCCCGCCGGTCTCCCCGGGAGTCGCGCGCCCCTGCCACAGGGACCCAACCCGTGACTCCCACGACCCCTGGGCGGCGCCGAGCGAGCGCCAGGCTGTGCGCTCCCCGGGGCACCCTGTTTATGCTGGGATCCCCAGGGCCCTGAGGGAAAGGAGGTCACCGCTGCCATGGCGACTAAGCCCAGCCAGCCCTGGGGGCCGGCGCCGGGGCCCAAAGAAGAGTGACCAGGGGCCAGGCCGTGGTGGGCAGCGCACCGGAAAGCCCCTGATCCTTTGGGGACTGTGACCTTCAGCAAATGTACTTACCTCCCGAGCCTCCACTCTTTGGGCTTTAAAACTAATTCAAGAACTTTCAGCTGGCCGAGATGCTGCCGAGGCGGGGAGAGGAGCAAGAGGAGGGTTTGGAGCCCGCTTCTCTGCCCTGTCAGGCTTGAGAGCTGGGAAAAGAGGGTGTGAACAAGGAGAGACCAGTCGGGCTGGGGCACACGGCACCTGTCACCTCTCTCGCCTTCAGGGCCCTCCTTTCTCCGCGTCTTCCCACCCAGGGAGCCTGCAGCCTTGCTCCTGGGAGAGGAGTCCTCCGGGGTACAGGGAAACACTGAGCCCCGGTTAGGAGGAGCCTGGAGCACATCTGTAGTCTGCAGATTACCATCAGCGGAACAGCTGATAACACTGATAGGGTGAAGAATAAAGATAACAAGTGGGTGCAGCCAGCAGGGAGCTCCCGGCCCAGGCGGCCCCTCTGGCGGTGAATTAATATTCACTCCATAAGCAATCAGGTCCTTGGTTCTGTGCTGCCACGACTCTTAGGAAAAGGGTCCACCCAGTTACAGGTCCCCCCTGCTGCGTCTCCTTAGGTGCCCACGTGTACACCCTTAACGGGACAGACCCCGACGGAGACCCGGTCTCCTACCACATCAGCTTTGACCCCAGCACTAGGAGCGTCTTTTCCGTTGACCTGAACTTGGGAAACATCACCCTGGTCGAGGAGCTGGACAGAGAGGTATGGGGTGTGTGGGGAGTGAGCTGTGCCTGCTGATGGACAAACTGCTCTGGCCGGGGTCCCCTTAGAGCATGCTGGTGTGCCCCAGGCCCTCCCTCCCTGCAGAGAGGGGCCCGAGGTCGGTCCCCAGCCCGGTAGCTCAGGGCCACTTCCCATTACAGAGGGGGCTTCGTGAGCGCCTTGCAGCCCTGCTAATCTTTTAAGCACGTACAATTACAAGTCTGTGTGCACTTACAGGCTTCTAAGATGTGGCACGCCCCCGAATGTGGTTTTCAAACCCATGTGGGAGAAGCATGTGAGCCGCAGGGCGCTCAGGTAGCAGACAGGGCTGGGAAGAGGGGTGAGGGAGCAGGTCTGGGCTGGGAACAGCTGCCCCCCTCTGCAGGCCTCTGAGCCTGGGGTGACGGAGTGTGGGCCTCCCGGGCTTCCTTTCCAGTCTGAGACCTCGGCTTGGGGCTTCTGCCAGCTCCCGTTCAGTGACAGAATCCAGGCACTGCAGGAGAGGCCAGAGAAAGGAAAGGGAGGTCTCCGGGACTCAGAGGTCTGGGGCCGTGGGTCACGGGGCGGGGCCTGGGACTGCTGACACCACATGTGCACATACACACGCACACGCACGCACACACACACCCTGTGAAACTCATGGGCACTTGAGGCAACCCACACGTGCGTGGATCTCTGCAGACTGCGGTGCGGGGAGGTGTGGCAAGATGAGGGGAGGAAAATGATCAGAAGAGAAAGGAAGCTCCCTGCAGCACGCGGGGTCCTTCTCCCCTGGTGTGAGTGGAGAGCATTTGCTGTTGGAGCTGCTACAGTGCCGCTGGGTCTAAGGGGACCCCTGACCCCCACAGTGAAGTCTCCAGCTGTCAGCTACGCCGGTGGCGCTGTGGCCGCCACCTCACCCTGTTCTGGGGCTCCCTGGGTCCCGAGGGTGCAGGGGGCTTCACTCTGCCTGGAGCCGCGTGGTGTCACAGCCCGGCACACCCACTCGGTCCCTGTGCTTCACAGAGGGAGGACGAGATCGAAGCCGTCATCAGCATTTCCGACGGCCTGAACCTGGTGAGTGGGCGCCGGGCCACTGGCAGCAGGGGCGGAGCTCCGGGGTCCCCTACCCCAGCCCTCTCGTGGGCTCCCTGCTAAACGGGTAGCAGGACCTGCCTCAAGGGCCCACAGTGGGGCTGCAGCAAGGCCAGAGGAGCGGGCAGGAGGCACAGACAGCAGCTCCGCCGCCCTCCCTCGCCTGCCGCCTAAGCCGCCAGGCTGTCCTAATCCCTGCTTCCCGGGGACCTGCGGCCGCCCCACCCCCAGTGCACCACAGAAGCACTGTGAAACCCCGACCTGGCCTCTCCTCGGCTCTGAAAGCGCAGACAGCTGCGCCCAGCAGCCTCAGGAGGAAATGCAAGCTTCTCGCTGCACCCGGTCCCACCTGTCGGGCGCCATCTGCCGCAGCTTCCTCCCCCATCTGCCCTGCCAGCCACCTAGCTAGAGTCTGTCCTTCCTTGCTGTGCGTCTCTGCGCTCTTTGCCCTTGCACGCGAAACCTCTTCTCCTTGGCCGCTTTTCCTCCTCCTCCCACTGGCAAACGTGCAGCAGCCTCAGTCTCCCCGAAAGTCTCCCTGCTGCGCGCTGCCGCCCCCTGCTGCCCGGGCTCGCACCTCCCCCAGGGCCTCTGGATGCTGCACGCAGGGCCCTGCAAGAGGCGTTTACCCCGGGCCAGGGTGCTTGCTGCCCTCAAAAGGCAGAAGCCACCGCGGCTGCTGCAGACTAATGCGCCATCAGAAGGGAGCGCAGTGCGTGGCTTGAGCGGCCGCTTCCTGTGGTATTTTGTGAATGAGCAGAAGAGGGCGGGAGAGGGCAGGAGAAGAAGCGTGGGTAAGGGACACAGCTGGGGCTGTGAGGGGCCACCTCCCCCAGAGGGTGTCGCCGCCCTGATGCCTGACCCCCTGCCCCTTCTCAGGTGGCAGAAAAGGTCACGATCCTGGTGACCGACGCCAATGACGAGGCACCCAGGTTCACCCAAGAGCCTTACGTCGTCCTGGTGCCGGAGGTGAGCGAGTGCCTGCGACCTGGCCGGGGCCCCCGGCGTCCGCGGCTCACTGCCCCTGCGAGGCCCTCGCCCCTGCGTCCTCCCACCTCGGTCACCGTGTCCCCTTCAGTCACTTCTCCTCCGAAGGCTGCCCCTCCATCACTCGCCACCACTGTCCTGCAAACGGGGAGCGTTTGTCTGCCTGTCCCTTGCCAGTGCCGGGAATGTTCAGGGTTCAGTGTTTGTTGACCCAGGGGGAAGAAGGGGTCTCACTCTTGCTCTGTGGTCCCTGGCGGCCCTAACCGTGACTGTGTTTATACCCCGTGACCCCAAGTGGAACTGCCGCATCACGTGAAAACCCTTGCCCTATCCGGGGTCTTGGTTCTCTCCCCCATCCCTTGAGGGGCCCCAGCCCCTCCACACAGCCTGTGCTCCCCTCCCTCCCCCTTCCCGCCCTCCGCCCGGTGTCTGTCACCCTCCCTCCCGTCAGCTGCTCACACAACGTTGTCACCGTCTCAGCCCCAGCCCTTCACCGCCTGGGTCCCAGCTCTGCAGTCATGCACCACTGTCACACCGCTGTCACACGGCACTGTCACACACCACTGTCACACCGCTGTCACA
>RJWM01050659.1:0-10690 GCA_004363535.1 Dasyprocta punctata
ATTTCCTTTGATTTTCCATCCTCCACCTTTCTGGCTATGTTTCCTTTAGAGGCACTTAGCGATTCCGCTATTATGTATTTCATTTCAATTCTCAGTTGGGCTAACAGTGCCGCTTTAATTTCTTTCATAGCTTCGTGGAGTTGTCTCCCCACTTCAGTTATCATCTCCTCTGAGAGTTTAGTTTTTGGACTCCTGACCATTTCAGCATTAGCGTCCCCGGAATTGGTTCTGCTTGTATTGGAGTCCAGAGAGCGCCCTCTACCCTTCCGTCTTGGCATTTTCCTGGGCTCGCCAGTGAGGCCGTGTTGGTCCACTGCCTCTCCCAAGCCTGTTTCTGCTCCGTGGATGTCTGGTGCAGTGTGCGAGAGGACGGGGCCGCTGCCTGGTAACCCGTACCAGGCCGTCCGCCAAACTTCCCCTATCACCCCCAGGGCACCCGTGCCGTTTCCTCCACGACCTTCCAGGAACCGTGCCTAATTAGGTGCAGTTCCGGTCTCAAGATGGATACCTGTCCCTCGCTCTCCCTCAGGGGTGGGGGGCTGGGGGCCGCCGGGTTCACTCACTTGCCTGCTCGCGACCACCTCGCTCCACAGTCAACCGCTGCCTCCGCCGTCCCACCACACCATAGCAATTCCACCACATATCGCCAACACCCTGATTGTACCTTCTCAACTCGGGTCGCAGTGCTAATTGGATTCGGCTCCAGTTAGAGGTGCTGCTGGTCTCCGCCTTTGTTTATTTCATTTTTTTACTCTTTCCATGGGCTACAGTTCTCATTTTAGTTTCTTCTTGGGTCCAGAGGACCCATCTCCCTCTTTTTTTCTTCTCTCTGTTATTATATTAGTTTATATTCCAGCATTTGGATGGTATATTCAGGGAGCCTCCCTGTCACGGTGTTATCTAGGGGGCCATCTTGGAGGAAGTCTCTGCCCTGATCTTTATAATTTCCTCCCTTCTTTTGGCTTTGGGCTTGACTTGCTCAGATGATTTCACTGAATACTCTTACCAAATACTTAAACAGAAATAACACCAATCCTCACAGTATCCTCCAGGAAACGGAATAGGAGGTCACACTTCCCAATGTATTTTTATGAGGTCAGTATTTTGTAAGGAAACCAAACAGTACAAAATGAAACCACAGACCAAGATCTCCAGTGAACTTTGACATGAGATTCTCAGCAAAGTACTAGCAAACCAAACCCAACAACATATAAAAAGAATTACGCACCACGGATGAATGTAAAGGAAGTTTAGTTCAACATTTCAAAATTATTGTACAGAATAAACTATATTTAAAAATCTAAAAAAGAAAAATCCTGGGGTCATATCAATTGACACCAAAAAAATATGTGGCAAAGTCCAATCCCCATTCATAAGAAAAGCTCTCAGTATACTAGGAATAGAGGGGCACTTCCACAATTCGATAAAAAACAACTACAAAAACTTACAGTTAATGCCATTCTGAGTGAAAAAAGCACAGCATACTTAACGGTGTAAGGATGTTTTTCCCAGCAGATCAAAACTCACTCAAGAGAGGAGAAGGGTCCAGCCCACTGGCTTCCCAATGCCACTGGGTAGCTCTCAAAACTGCATAAGGAGGTTTTTGTCCTTCCGTGTGTACTCTTTTGTCTGCAGGTATGAGCCACATTAGTTCAGCCTGGCCTAAAGAAGCTCCACAATCGCCTCTGTAGAAGAGCCTCTAGAAAAGCTTGGACATCTTCCACGTTTGTTCCCCTTCATTGTGCTTTCTAAAATGGAAATAAGTGAGAGAAAAGGCAAAGTGTCAGTTTGACTAATAGCAATTAGCATTTCTGTCAAGGTTTATACTAAATCCTGTACTATCATAAGGCTTTCTTAAAATTCCAAGAAGAGTGATGTCCTCTATAGACTCCAGTGAGCCCTCTGCCTCAGCCTCTCAAATGCTGGAATTACAGGCATTCAGGCATGCACAACCACTCTTGGCTCTCAACATTCTTGAGTGGTCTCTATTAAGAGTACTTTAAACTAGTGAATTTCTCAACCTGATATCCTGTCTTAGTTACTTTTTGCTCACTGCTGAGACAAAATACCTGATGCCCAAAATTAGGGAAGGAAAGGTTTATTTCTCACAGTTTCTCGGGAGTTTCAGTCCATACTTAGTTGGCTCCAAGGCAGCATGGCTTGGCGGGGCTGCCGTTCATGGCAGCTGCAAGCACAACGGCGAGGTGCACTGGCGAGAGAGGGCGGAAGTGAACAAGAGGAAGACCCGCCTCATTTACACCGTATGTCAGCTCCACCCCTGGTTTGGTGCAGCACTCACATTGTCAATCCCTGCACCAGACAACAAACCAATAACAAGCACCAGATTCAGCCCCATCAAAAGTATATGAGGACTTAGGGGGACATAGTATATCACCCAATACATATCCCAATACGATCCATTCAAATCACTTCTATTTTTATTTTCATATATGGAGGAAAAAAACCCATATTCTCCTGAGCACATTTTCAGACTTATGACTGATATATATATATATACACAGAATATGACATATATATATATACAGAATATGACTTATGACATATATATGTATGTTTGAAAGAGAAATATAATGTGCCTTATTTTCTCACCTGAATTATTCTCCTGAGGCTATGGTTGACCTTAGGCCCATAGTATTCCTAAATATGATCAACATGAGTAATTAACAGGCCATTAGTAAGAAGGAAGGAAGTACTAAAAAAAATACAGCAGGGTCTTGATAGTGTACTCCTTAATCCTAGCACTCTGGGAGGGATTGCAAGTTCTTAGTGACTTAGAGAGACCCTGTCTCAAAACTTTAATATAAAAAGTAAAAAAGAGCTAGAGTTGGGCAAGGACCCTGGATTCAATCCCTGGTGACACAAACACACACGTACGCACATACTCCTCAAGACAATGACTTGAGAGCTGGCCATCCTGCTTACCATAGACACCCTCTGGAATCTTGGTCAAGTCAGGCTATGCCTTTGTGTCTTTCTTCCTGAGAAACTGAAAACAAAAACTATTCCCACCATTCCCCATTTCACAAGCATGCCATAAAAATAAACTTCAATAACTGTACGTGCTGGGACATGCATGTAAATCCCAGCACTCTGGGAGGCTGAGGCAAGAGGATCAAAATTTCCAGCTCAGCCTGGGCAACTTAGTGACTTACTGAGACCCTGCCTCAAAAAACAAAAAGAAACAACAACAACAAAAAGTCTGGGGATGTAGCTCAGTTCAAAGGCCCAGTACCCCTCTCCCGAAGCCTGAGGTAAAAATATTGAAGATTTTGTTTTGAGGGAAGGAAGTGGCAGATAAAAGGCGCTCCTTAAATAGACGATTTAGTAAAAGGAAGCTACTTGACCTTTTGTCTAGAGACCAATTATTTAATTATATTCAGTGCACATCTTTGGAGCACTGGTTATCTATGCACATTCTGTGTTGTGTGCTATTATCCTTCATAGGAGTAAAAATCTATTGATGCCTTGCTAACTCCAGCGTACTCTGACTCTCTCCCATGCCTGCACCAGTTTACAACCCTGAATCTGGGCTATTTTCCCTCTCTCTAGCTCAAAGGTATCAGAGCATTACTAGACACATGCAAAAATGGTGCTGTTTTTAACGTTTCCCACTTTATCCTAAGCCGTGGTTTGAGATTCAAATGTATCTAACGGGACAACACTCCAAAAGCCTGTTTACTCCAGTGACTGAGGAGTCTCCTGGGAAAGGACATGCAGCTTTTTAAAAATAAGGATCTATTATCTTGTCAAATAAATGTGGGAAATAGTGTTTGCTTATACAAGTAGCTCAAGGATATCATCATGGACACGGTTATAACTGTTGTCATCTACCTCATGGCTGCAACACAGCTTTACTGTTTCTTAGTATCAGATGCAAATAGGTATATCTAGCAAAGAAAAGGGATGTTGCCTTCCATATCTATGATTTGTTCTCCCTCTCTCTCTCTCTCTCTCTTTCTCTTTCACTCTCACCCTTTCCTTATTCCCCCACCCCAGGAAGGAACATGCTTTCTTCCAAAGAACTTCCACAGAATTTTCCTTTGATCCCATTGGGCAAAACTGTCACACATTCATTCTCAACTGATTCCTTGTAAGAGGGATGAAAAATATTGTAATCCACCCCTCATGCTAGGGAAAGAAATCATTTTCTCAGTGCATATACCAGGAGAGGTTCTGGGCCAAGAGTTTGGCCTAGTGGTTTAAGCGTCTGCTTGGCAGGTGCGAAGTTATGAGTTTGATCCCTAGTACTGACAAAAAACCCAAACCAAAACAAAACAAAACAACAAAAAAAATAGGAAAGGTTCTGAACAACACCAAATTTTGCCAGAAAAAAACTAAAAAGAAGCTGCTGTAGTTTAGGCTCCAACAGTTCCTTCACTTTCTCTCTTGCTCTCTTCAAAAGTCTGTAATACTTTCCTCTATTGCAAAATGTTTCTGTACCTTTCTTTCTCATGTTTAAATTGTCTGTCTTCACCCAGATTCCTGACTATTTCAAGGGGAGGGGTAATGCCCACTCCTTTGTTTCAAGACCTGGGCCCCATCTCTCTCCCTGCTAGATTCTTGCTTTTGTCCTAGCCTCTCACAGTGGTCCTTGAACCATGCCTGCAGCCTGTTCCACCTGGCATTCCATTAGTGAGTGTCTTAATTACTTTTCTTGTTGCAGAGACAAAATGCCCAACACCCAAAGTTAAAGGAGGAAAGGTTTATTTAGCTCACAGTTTGTAGAGGCTTCAGTCCACAATCGGCTGGCTCCAAGGCAGGGTGGCATGGCAGAGGAGAAACAGTTCATGGCAGGCAGAAGGTGGCAAAGCAGGGAAAGGCAAAGTACCAGCAAGCAACAACAACCCTGTTTCTGTCCCTTATATTCTATCCAGCCTACATACCATTAGGGTGGGTAGCACTCACACTCAGGGTGGGCCTTCTCATTATCCACACGCAGAAATATTCCAAACCAATCAGTGGACTAATTTAGTAATCACATACCCTTGATCCCAGCATCACCCACTCTAGATCCTACCACCTCTGAAGAGCCCTATCTTTGACTGCATGAGGTTTTGGGGGCACATCTAAATATAAGCCATAATAGTGAGAATCAAAGGAGATCAGCAGCCTTTTTCTTTCAGGAAAATTCAGATTTTAAAAGGCTACAACTTTCAAACCCTATTAGTTGAGAAAGGAGTGGGATAAAGAGGCAAGGACCAAGAGCATGTATTGTTGTTGCCTGCTCGTATTTGGTACATAAGGTTCCTTTGTCCCACTTTAGGATGTAGAGGTGTCATGTGGTATCTTCAGACACTTGGCTAGGTATGGCTTCCATCCCCGTCCAGTCCCCATTCCTAGAAATTGGGTTCCGCTCTAATTTCCTAAAGAGACTCTGAGAATGTCTTGGCTTGTTCTATTTCTCTCCTATACACCCACTGATTTATTTATTCATTCAATGAGTACTAAATTCTGTTCAAAGAATTCTTTGTTAGGGAAACCTTGGTGGACCAGTCAGGGTTCCCTGGCTTTATGGCGCTTCCGTTCTGGTGAGGAAACTTTGTCTCTCCCATAAAGCATGACTTGAAATAAATGACTCTCTCAGAATGGAAACAAACTCAGCAGTCAGACTGAGTTATTAGCTCTGCATAGTATAACTCAATGTTTTAAACCTTTACAAACAATAGCTACTATTAGTTTAAATTATTTTGACAATTATACACCTCATAGCATGTCACAATTTTCACTGAGTCCATTGTTTTTGGACAACTAAAGTCCCCAACAAGATAAACACAGTGTAGGGCAGTATTCTTATGGTACAGTGTGCTTTATTAAAAACATGCCTTGCCAGCTGAGCAGGCAAGGCCACAGATAGATGATTACAACATGACTGGGGTATGTGATTTGAGTTTATGTATCATCAGTGTCATTACTCTTTCTCTGCTCACACCTGTAACCTGTCAGATTATTTGGCACCATGGTTTGTTAGCTGTACTATCAGAAGAGAAAACATGTACTGTTCCTCCCCATTCTTTGCCTATATTTACTTAAGGATGTATAGCAAAATATAATTTTTTTCTCTTCTCTTGTTTCTTCCATTTTTTTTTTTTTGCAATGCTGGGGATTGAACCCAAGTCCTTGTGCATGGGAGGCTAGTACTCTACCCTTGAAAACTATATGTCTCCAGCCCTTTTTAATTTTTGAGACTGGATCTTACTAACTCAGTAAGTTGCCCAGGCTGGGCTTGAACTGCAATCCTTCTGATTCACCCTCCCAATTCCCTGGGATTACAGGCCTGTACCACTGTGTGTGGCTTCATTTTCTCTTTTTTTGTTTTGTTTTGGTTTGGTTTGGTTTTGGTTCTGGTTTTGTTTTGTTTGCATTTCAAAATTCCCTCCAGTTTATCAATCCCTTTTTCCCCCCTTAGGAAAAAAGAGTCTCAAAGAATGTTATACTATATGAAACTACAAGACTGTTTTTATACTTTCTACTAGACAGTTCTGTTTCAGATGTTGTCACGCATCTATAATGTCAAGTTTATCCTGAGAGTATTTGAAGCTCAATAAAACAACTCAGACTGCAGGCCCTGAAATATGAGTCTGAGGAGGTAGATACAGCAGAACTAAAAATGAAGGCATTTAAATAAAGTATGATTGAGTCCAGGAACATGCCTCTGTCATAATGTTATAGGCAGCTAAGTTAGATAAAATATTATAGACAGATAGGGATAGGCCCTCAAAGGAGCCAGTGCAGAATACCAGATACCTTGCGATTGTGGGGGAGACAGACACCTCCTGCTGTGGGCCAGACCTCAAGACAAAAGATAAAACAAATGCACTCACATACTTCCTAAGGATAAGCATCAGGAATTGATATTCTAACTAGGTCTCTATCACCCTGAGGAAGCCAGGAGGAGCCACTAACTCAACCCCCAAAGGAAATGGCCCTGTTCTGTATTCATGCTCTCTTGCTACATGACTAGTTTCCCCATTTGATCCTGATTTAATAACATTTACCTAAGTAATTATAATCTTATCTGTTGACCATAGTCTTGTACCACCTCATGCTCACCTTGTGATTTTCCAGTTTTCCCCACCTTGGACCCAACTAACCTTGAAGTTTTGCTCTGTAAAAAAACTCTAAAAAAAGTCAGGGTCCTTGGCAACCCACTGGGGAACCCTTCTGTTTCTCAGACAGAAGCTTTCTTTCTTTCAATAAATATATTTTGCTCTTTACCTCTGTTGTCTCTAAACTTCATTCTTCGATTTTAGAGAACATGAATTCATAGCAGACATCTAGCTGGTTGGAAATTTCTTTCCCCTATATCAATAATATATAGATATGTATGTATCTATGTATCTATATGTGTATATATACATATATATGTATGTACATATGTGTATATATGCATATATATGTATGAATATGTATGTATATGTACATGTATATATATGTACATATATATGTATATATTTGTTTGTGAGCTCATTTTCACCACTTGAATATGAGCAACTTGAAAGAAGAGACTGCCATTTATCTCAGTATTTCCAACACTTGATATAGTGCTCGATGAACATTTTCTGAATGAATGAATGAATTAATTAATATATAAAGGATAATTAAATGAATAACATTCAAATTCCTTTCTCTCACCACTAATATACAACATCATTTCTAATCAACTTGGTCCCTTTGTTGTCTCACAGATGCATACTTTTTTTTTCTTGGTACTGGGGATGGAACCCAGGGCCTTCACACTAAGCTACATCCCAGTCATTGTTATTTTTTACTCTGAGCTAGGGTCTTGCTAAGTCACTAAGTTCCCCAGGCAGGGCTGGAATTTTTGATCCTCCTGCCTCAGTCTCCCATAGTGCTGGGATGGCAGGTATGCACCACCACGCCCATCTCACACTTTTCATTTGTCTCATTATCTTTCTTCATGTCCTTGCTGCTACCTGAAATGCCTCTTTCTTGCCTTGTCAAGTTGGATTTATCCTTCAAAACCCTGCTTGGCTGAAAATCAGTTTAAGGCCAGGCTTTCCACGTCTACTTCCACCTGGTCTAATTTCTCACTTCTCTGAATTCACTTGATGATCTAAACCACATAAAGTTAGTACTTGATTATACATGCTCTTGCATTGCTCACTAATCATTCATGGGGTGTTGAGCCTAGCTTGTCAATTAAATGTTAATGCCATAAGAGAAGGGCCTATGTTGTATACTTCTTCATGCCCTCCTGTAACCATCGCCTAACTTTAAACCTTTTACTTTGAAAAGGTAACTCAATTCCTGCTTAGCGTACCAAAAGAGCATGGAAGCTCTCTTTCCCTGCAAATTATCTAAGTGAGCTGATCATTCTTGGAACTTATTCAAAATCCTCTACTGCTAGGCAGTTTAATCAGAAAAGTAAAAAGTGGTGAGGACCAGCTTGATGTGATACAGAGCAGGCAATAATTATTATTAATAAACTGGCACAAAAATAAATTGAGAGTCTGACCTATGCCTACATGACTTGTGGCAAGACACCCAGCTGGCTTAAGGAGATATTAATCTTTAAGCCAACAGCCAGAGCCAAGACTAGGAAACAGTCTGTGATGTTCTGGCGCCTCAAAACAAGATAACATGGCGGCTGAGGACTTGACTCATGCAAATTTCATCTAGCTCAGTAGTCACAGTTACCAGACAATCAGGTTACTAGTTAACCCTGATCTGCTCCTGTGTGCTTTTCCAAAAGTGCATTGTTCCTCAATTCTTGAACCTTGACTGCATGGATGCAGCTGAGTCTAGCATTAATGGTTTGTTGTCTAGCGCTGGTATTGGTGATGTGAATGCTGCGCCCGCCCAGGGATGGAGCCAATATACAGTGTAAGGGTGAGAAGAAGGCGTGCTTTCCCTTTCTTGTCGGTTCGCCTTGCTGTTTGGCAGTCGCCATGAATGGCTGCACCGCCACACCACCCTGCCTTGCAGCCAACTGAATATGAACTAAAACCTCCAAGAACTATAAGAAATAAACCTTTCCTTCCCTAATTTTGGGCGTCAGGTATTCTGTCTTAGCAACGAGAAAAATGTAACCAAGACACCTTGCCAGTAGTTGACCTTCACTGCTTCCTACAGCCCACCAGAATAGCCCCCCAATCAAGCTGTACACCTAATAAAATCCAAAGACACCATGCCTCATGGTCCTAGCCCATCATGGGACTTTGACCATCCTGGTGCCCCTTGTAACTGAAGTATATACATTTGTCTGTATTGTCTGTATTTTATTCTGTCATTGTATCTCTGAGCAGGTGGCCCTCTTGGTGGGCTGACAAAAGGAAGACATCCCAGAGCAGCCAAAGAACCAGCATTTGTCCTGAAGCTACCAGAGATTATCTCCAAAAGCAGAACTGTTTTCTATAAAAATCAAGTAATCTTGTGGTTTGGTTTCAGTTTTTAGAAAGTGACTGTGCTTGGTCTTTGTCTTAGTTACTTTCATTCCTTGCTGAGACAAAACACCTGACACCCAAAATTAGGGAAGGAAAGGTTTATTTATCTTACAGTTTCTGGAGGTTTCAGTCCATAATCAGCTGGCTGCAAGGCAGGGTGGCATGACACTGGGGCAACACTTCAAGGCAACAGCCGAGCAAAAGCAGCCAGAGTAAAAGGGGGCAGGAGCAAGCCTCTTTTACTCTCATATATTGTACACAGGACCACCTCCCCCCAGGGTGGGTGTAGCATTCACAAATCTCCTTGCCTTCCTTTGCACAGGATGAGGATTTTAACAAAGTAAGAACCCTGGCTCCCTGCTGAGTCTCTCAGTTAAACTTCTGACCTTCTCAAATAGATACAAGGAACAGGTAACTGCTTGTGCTCTACACCTCAGGATGTAGAGCTGCTGAGTTACTTAATTAAGCTTCTAGACTTCTCAAGTTGACACAATGTATAAACCATAACAGTCTTATACATTTAAATTTAATTTTTTAAGCAAGAAAGGGTTTGGGAAAGAATCTGCCTTTTTAGCAAGCTCTGCAAATGATGTTTTCTTTTTCTTAACTGAGAGATTGCTTTTGTAAGCAATCACAATAACATGATGTTGAAACAGTAGAAGTCATAGGAGAACAAGTTGAATTAAAACATATGCCAGTATTTTTCCTTTCATTATTAAAAGTAGGCCAACACAATTGTCCATCAGACAAAGGACTTCTGTCTAAAACATATAAAGAATTAAAATAAATCAGGCCCCTAAAATTCAAGGACCCAATCCAAAACTGGGCATCTGAGATAAATACACACTTCTCAGAGGAAGAAATACAAATGGCAAATAAATATATGAAAAAATGTTCAACATCAATGGTCATTCGGGAAATGCAAATTAAAACAACACTGAGATTCTGTCTCACTCTAGAAAGAATGGCCAAGTTAAAAAAAATCAACCAATAACAAATACTGGATGGGGCTGTGGGGGAAAGAGGAACTCTTCTCCACTGCTGGTGGGAGTGTAGACTGGTGCAACCACTGTGGAAATCAGTGTGGAGATTCCTTAAGAAGCTAGGATTAGAGATCCCATTTGACCCAGATTTCCCACTTCTGGGCATGTTCCCAGAAGAATTGAAAACATCGTACCACAGTGATATTTATGCACCCATGTTTATAGCAACCCAATTTGTAATAGCCAAATCTTGGAAACAACCCAAGTGCCCATCAATCAAGG
>RJWM01050660.1:0-10691 GCA_004363535.1 Dasyprocta punctata
GCACAGCCCTCCCAGAATGATCAGGCCCCCTGGCTGGTCTTGTTAGCTGTTCTGTCTTCCAGAAATCTGTTTTAGTTTCCTAAATGTATAAAACTCAATGTTACTTTGGAGATTTTGTGGCATTCCCTGTAAAGGCTGACTGTCATTATTCAATTTACCCTTGATCCTGGGTCCTCAGGGCATCAGATAAAACACTTTGTCTGGAAGGGCCTCATCACTTTCTTTAGAAATCTGTGGGCTCAAATGGTTTCCAAACTGACATTTCCTAAAAAGCTCTCTGCCTGGGCCCATATATTGCACTGATTACTAAGCATTTAGGGCAGGATAGCTCAAAGGCATTTGGAATTCACTAATGGGAAACAGAACTTTCTCTTTGTCCATAAATCTCATCACATTCCTTTCTCGTTTGTTTAGTGGATAGTGTAACCACCCAACCTGTTGCTTAGGCCTTTCTCCTTCCTAACTACCTGCATCAAATCTATTACTAAGGCTCACTGATTCCTTCTTCTGAGAGTTACAGATTCCCCATCTGTGCTATCTCTACAGCTACAGTGTTGGTGTGGGCATTCAGCAGGTAATGACTGGACTCTACTTGACTGGACTCACAGCCTTCTAGCTATTCTTCATAGAGTTAACAGACTTAGATTTTCACTTAAGCATCTGATTACATGACTCTCCTTTTTTAAAAAAGCTACATAGTATCTTGAAATTTCCTATCAGATAAAAACTAAGCTTCTTAAAATGCCCAAAGTGTGGGTAGGGTTTGGGGAGACTTCAGTGTGCTAAGCTTGGTCCTGTGGTGATACTTGGTAGGACAATGCAAGGTTACTTGAGATCACCAGGAAAAGCCTAGTTTCATTTCAAGCTGCAAAGACATGAGTTTTTTGGTGTTTTCAGGGCCTTTTTGTCTTCCTTTTGTTAGGCCTCAACTCAAATACTACCACTCTAGAAGTCCCTTCATTGTCTATGAAGGTTTAGGGACAGCTTTCTCTATACTCCTGTGCTATTCTAACATCATTCATACATCCTATCCAGTTATATTTTCATAATTTGCTATCAGATAGCACATCTTTAGACTATAAATATTCTAAGGGCAGGAGATGTGTCATTTAACTTTAAGGTTCTGATCCCTGAGCTCATTACCTAGATTGTAGGAGCGTGGCATGTTTCTGAGTCTGTGCCTCCAAGACTGAAGCCCTACAGAGCCTCAGAAAAGAGAAATTTCCAGGACCATTCTACTACAATCTTTACTCAAACAGGAATGGGGTTCAGATGTGGTATTACAGGGCATATCCTAGTCCTGCAAAGAGGATAGGAAGATAATTCTGCACAAGATCAGTCAGGACCCAGACAATGAACAGAGCCAGATGGGGAAACCAAAGTAACTGAATCTCCAGAGTGAGGCATGGGCAGACCTGTCTGCAGAGAGATCAGAATCACGGTATGGGAATATTAACTAATGAAAAAACCCAAATAGACTTTATTCTACTTTTTGACATTTCTTGTTAGTTTCCCAAATTGATAACAATCCAGGAAACCCTTCATGCTAAGAAGAATAAAAAGCAAAATAGTCATCACTAACACATTATATCATTTGGCCCACCTATATACAGAGTCCACCAAAAACAAAAAACAAAAACAAAAACAAAAAAACAAAAAACCCCCCAAAACCAAAAAAAACCCCAAAATACCACACTTCAGAAAAATTATTATCAGAAAAAATTTAATACTAAATTTATTGAGACATCATGAGATTAATACAAGTTACCTTTGGCCTCTACAATTACAAGAGGTGCTCAAAGTAGTGGCCATTAGCTTCCAGGCATTTATTAGTACAGTGAACTGCTGCCTAAGTAACCTCGGTCATTGAGATTGCTACATATGCATTTTCAATTTCTTCTCTAAGAATAACAATGCAGTCGGTTTTCTGTGATACATGACATCCCCTAGGTTTACCCATACTAGGGTAACACCATCTGTTGAAAAAATATCATATTATTATTCTTTTTATGAAGTATGTATACTTTTTTTTGGTGAACTCTGTATTAAAAAAGACATGCCTTTCTCAAAATTGTTTAGTTTTATTAGAAAATGATCACAGTGTATTGGCTGAGTTAGGACAAGGCACTTGGCTGAAATCTATTGTCACTTTGTCATGATACATATACAAATCATTTGATGTCTTGATCAGTGTTAATGACCACCTGTTCAGTATCTGTGTTCTGGTGTCTCTTGGTTCAGGTCTGCAGTGAGGGAGAATGGATCCTTTCCTTGGGTCCCTTCAGTTGGAGGATGTGGTTTAAGCTTTATGCTCATTTAATGCAGTCTCCAATCTTTAGTTTATTCTCTGCCCTCCTTATCAAGTCCTTTTTCTTTGCTTCCTATGAATCTGGGTTGAACTAGGTTCTTTTTTAGAGGAGCCCATGAAGAAGAAAACACTTCTTTTCAGTGTCCATTGAATGATCTCACCCTTCTCTAATGTCTCATGATTCCTTAGTCCTGGCCTCCCATAACCAACCAGGTCAGAGCTAGGTGACCACTGTCTCCTGTACTTCTTGGCCTGCTTACAGAGCCACCTGCTCAGAAGCCTGCCTTTTATTCAACCAAGGCCTTCTGATTGGGTTGCTGTTCATATTTCCTGAGTTTCTGAGCCCCAAATTACTTTTGAGATTGATCCAGAGAAGGTCTGATATTCTAGGAGGAGGATATCCCAAACTCAACTCTTTGGGAGTTTAGTGGATTCTGGGCATCCCTTTCCTCAGTCTTCTCCTGTTTTTCATACTAAAGCTTTGTCATTGTCTCCTTTGGAGTTTATGGCAATGGTGGTAGGCAGAATCCTAAAATTATGTCCACTGATGCTCACTCTTATAAAATTACCTTTGCTTTGAGTGTGGTAGACAATTGTAATATAATGTAGTATCGCTCTCATATCAAGTTGATCTCGCCAGCCCTGGAAACTCAGTGTTAAGACCTTGGAATTATGTTTTGACCCTAGTGTGAAGTAGGTCTCCAAACAGCTAAGTTTAAATTTCATGTCAGTTTAAATGTGTGGGATGTTAGAGTTAAAATTATGTAAGATTATAGAGACTAAGATGTATTGTATTTTAAATTATGAAGATTTTAAACTTTATACATGTAAGTCAATAAATTTGAGTGTAGACATGCTTATATAAATGCAATGCAATGAAAATATATTTGGCAATCTAATAAGACCTAGAACCTAATAAGAGAGTTTGACAAGGTTGCTGGATAGAAAATAAATACAGAGAAGTCAGTTGGGTTTTAGAACTTAATTGTGAAATGTAATTTTGAAAATACTATATTTACCATAGGAACAGAGTATGTAAGTTATCTATTCATAAATAAACAGAGCTGGGGAGCCACCGTGTACTGAGTGGCACGAGCTGAAGGCTACCACAGTGAAATCTACCTAGCTGTGCAGCCACTGGCCCTTGCTCAGAAACTGGTATGGCCCTGCCCAATGTCCCCAAGCAGTCCAGGACCTTTGGTTCATCACATGGGTCCTAGTTGGGTCTTGCCCAGTGACTTCTATGTAGCTGGGGAGCAGCCATGTGCTGAGTGGCACAAGCTGAAGGCTTCCCAGTGAACTCTAGCTAGCTATGCATCTGTGGGACCTTGCTTGAAACCTGGTAGGGCCCCACCCAGTGTCCCCAAACAGTCTGGGACCTTGGGTTTGTCACTTGGGTCCTGGTTGGGCCCCACCCAGCTAGCCCAAGCAGCTGGGTAACTTCAGTGGGCTGCATGGTGCAAGTTGAAGGCCTGCACAGTGAACTCCACCTAGCCCTGTAGCCTTAGTATGTTGTGTGGAACCTGGTAGGGCCCCACCCAGAGACCCCAAGAAGCTGGGGAGCTTTGGTGTGCTGTATGGAGTGAGCTGAAGGCCTGCCCAGTGTATGCCACCTACCATTCAGCCTTGGTACACCACTCAGAACCTGGTAGGGCTCTGCCCAGTGACCTCAAGCAGATGAGGCGCTTGGGTGAGCCATGTGGGGTGTGCTGAAGGTCCACCCTGTGTACTCCCCACATTTGGGGAGCCTTTGAGTGCCACTAGGAACCTGGTAAAGCCTGTTTTAACATCACTGACTTAACTAGGGAAAATCCCTGCAGTATAGACAGCCATCCTCAATCCAAGAAACAATTGAGACTTTGCATTCAACTGCCCCAGGGGAATACAAGAAAATGACAAAATGAAAAAGCAAAATTCAAACTCAAACCTCCAGCCCATCTCAAACAAGACAAGGAGACATGGACACAGAAGAAAATGTAACCCATACACCTGAAACTTCTGAAATAATAGCAACTGAAATAAAGAAACAACTCTATGAAGCTATAAAGGAACTCAGCTCAGAAATAATCTCCCAGGTAAAACAAGAAATGATAAACATAATGAAAGAAATGCTGAACATATCTAAAGAAGACATAGTTAAAAAAAATAAAAGACATTGGCAAAATGATGGAAACCTTGAATGAACAATATAAGAAAGAAATAGAATGCACGAAGCAGATTTGAAGAGATACCCAGGAAATAAAAAATTTCATTGAAAGCTGGCAAAACCACCTCAATGAATGGGAAGAGAGACTTTCAGACCTTGAAGACAAGATGGCAACTAGTGAACAGGAAAGGAAAGATCTTTTAAAAATAATAAGAAAAAAAAAGGAAAAAAAAGGCAACTCAATCGTGACCCCTTCTGTTTCTCTGTCTCTCTCAGATAGAAGCTTTCTTTCTCTCAACAAATATATTCTGCTCTAAAAAAACCACAAACAAACAAGGAACCAGGAAATAACAATTCAATAGTTGCAAGATGATGCAAAGAAAAACAATATAAGATTAATAGGTATAAATGAAAAAGAAGATGACAACACAAATCATATAAAAAGACTATTTACAGAAGTAGTAGCTGAGAATTTTCCAAACATGGGAAAGGAAACTGAAATACAGATAAGTGAAGCATATTGAAATTCAATTAGCCATAACCAAAATAAATCTACACACAGACATATAAAACATCCCATAAATTCAACATAAGAACAGAATATTAAAAGCTGTTAGAGAAAAGAAACAAATCACCTATAAAGGAAAACCCACTAAAATCACAGCAGACTTCTCAACACAAACAACGAAGTCAAGAAGAGCATGGAGTGAAGTATTTCAAATCCTAAAGGGAAACAACTTTCAACCCAGCTTGACATTCTTGCAAAGCTATCCTTCAAAATTGATGGCAAAATAAGATACTTCCACGATGAAGAACAGGTGATGAACTTTGTGATCACCAAACCAACCTGCAAAGAATACTGAAAGATATTCTAGGTAGACATAAAAATAACTATTACTTCAAGAACACCAACAGAGAAAAACCACCAAGCAGGGAAAACAATTAAACAGAGGGCAAAGGTAAAGAACCAATAGCACAAAGATAACATGACAAAAACAAGCCAAAATATATCACTTATAACCATTAATGTAAATGGCCTCAATTCACTAATTAAAAGAAACAAACTGGCAGAATGGATCAAGAAATAGCATCCAACCATATGCTGTATACAAGAAACCCGTCTAACCCAAAAGGAAGTTCATAGACTGAAAGTCAAAGGATGGAAAACAATATTTCATGCAACAGGGACTCAAAAAAAAAAAAAAAAAAAAGCAGGGATAGCTATTCTGTTTGCAGACAATGTGAACTTCAAACCAAGAATGATCCAAAGAAGTAAAGAAGGTCACTATATATTGGTTAGGGGCAAACTTCAAGAAGAAGAGATAAATATATATGCACCAAATATGGGAGCACCCAGTTATATAAAACAAACATTAATAGAAATGAAAACTCAAATAAGCAAGAGCATGATTATAATGGAAGACCTTAACACCCCACTGACACAAAGAGACAGATCAACTAGGCAGAAAATCAGCAAAGAAAGAAATAAAAGAACTGAATCAAACTTGTGAACAAATGGACTTAATAGATGTGTACAGAGTGTTCCACCCAATAACAACAGAATATACATTCTTCTCAGCTTCACATGGGACATTCTCTAAAATAGACTATATACTAGCCCATAGAACATGCTTAAGTAAATGCAAAAGAATTGAAATTATTCCATGCATATTATCTGATAATAGTGTCATAAAACTGGAAATTAATGACAAAAGAAACTGCAAAAACTCAATAAACACATGGAAATTAAATAATACACTCCTGAACAATCAATAGGTCACAGAAGAAATTAAAGAAGAAATTAAACAATATCTGCCAGTAAATGAAAATACAAATTCAACTTCTCAGAACCTGTGGGATGTAATGAAAGCGGTCGTCAGAGGGAAATTTATTGCAGTGAATTCCCACATTGGGAAAACAGAAAGAACACAAATAAACAACCTGATGCTATACCTCAAACATCTAGAAAAAGAAGGGCAAGTCAAGCTCAAAGCCAAAAGAAGGGAGGAAATTATAAAGATCAGAGCAGAAATCAACGCAATAGACTAAGAAAACAATACAAAGAACTAACGAATCAAAGAGTTGGTTCTTTGAAAGAATAAATAAAATTGATAAGCCCCTAGCCAATTAATAAAAGAAAGAAAACACTCAAATTCATGCAATAAGGAATGAAAAGGGTGAAATCACTACAGATCCTGTGGGAATACAGAAGATCATCAATACCTACTTCGAAAAGCTTTACTCTCATAGGTTTGATAACACAGAAGAAATGGACAGATTCCTAGAAACATATGAATTACCAAAGCTGAATCAAGAAGATGTAAAACTGCTGCATAACTGAGCTTTAGTTATTGAAATTGAAAATGTAATTAGAACCCTACCAAAAGAGAAAGTCCCAAGTTCTGATGGATTCACTGCTGAATTCTACAAGAAATTCGAGGAAGACTTAATGCCAACACTCTTCAAACTCTTCAGTGAAATTGAAAGGGAAGCAATTCTCCCTAACTCATTCCTGGAAGCAAGTATTACCCTCATACCAAAACCAGAGAAAGACCCAACCAAAAAATAGAAGTACAGACAAATCTCCCTAATGAACATAGATGCAAAAATCCTCCATAAAATACTGGCAAATAGAATACTGAAAGTCATCAAGAAGATTAGATGCCATGACCAAGTGGGATTCATCCCAGGAATGTAGGGATGGTTCAACATATGCAAATCAATAAGTGTCATACAACATATCAATAGAGCTAAAGATCAGAATCACATGATCATTTCAATAGATACAGAAAAAGCTTTTGATAAAGTCCAGCATTCATTCATGATAAGAACCCTACGGAAAATTGGAATAGATGGTCTTTACCTCAATCTGATAGAAGCCATCTATGACAAACCAACAACCAGGATCATATTAAATGGTCAAAAACTGAAATCTTTCACTCTAAAGTCAGGAACAAGACAAGGCTGTCCACTATTACCACTTATATTCAATATAGTTCTGGAAATATTAGCCAGAGCAATTAGACAAGAGAGAGAGAAATAAAAGGAATAAGGATAGAAAAGGAAGAAGCTAAATTATCATTATTTTCAGATGACTTGATACTCTACATAGAAGACCCCCAAAACTCCATTGAAAGACTTCTAGATGTAATAACCAAATTCAGTAATGTAGCTGGATACAAAGTCAACACTCAAAAATCAATAGCATTCCTATACACAAACAGCATGCTCACTGAGAGAGAAATGAGAAATTGCAACCTTCACAACAGAATCCAAAAAAAATGAAATACTTAGGAATCAGTCTAACAAAGTAAGCAAAAGATTGATTCAGTTAAAATTACAATATTCTGATAAAAGAAATTGAAGATCTCAGAAAATGGAAAGACATTCCTTGTTCATGGATAGAAAGAACAAACATTGTGAAAATGGCCATTCTCCCAAAATTGTTATATAGATTTAATGCAATTGCAATCAAAATGCCATTAACGTAACTCACAGATCTAGAGAAATCATTCCTAAAATTTATCTAGAGCCAGAAGAGACCTAGAACAGCAATGGCAATTCTGGGCAACAAAGGCAAGGCAGGAGGCATCACAATCCTTGACTTGAGGTTATATTACAAAGCTACTGTGACAAAATCAGCACAGTACTGGAATAAAGACAGACCTGAAGACAATGGAATAGATTAGAAGATACAACCACAACTACAGACAAACTCAGCCACCTCATCTTTGACAAAGGGGCCAAACACACTCACTGGAAGAAAGATAGCCTCTTTAACAAGTGGTGCTGGAAAAACTGGCTTTCCATATGTCAAAAACTAAAACTAGACCCATGCCTTTCACCATGCAGTAAACTAAAGTCAAAATGGATCAAAGATAGAAATATTAAAACAGAAACACTAAATATGCTGGAAGACAAAGTAGGTAGAAATGTTGAGGACATAGGGGTAGGCAGAGAATTCATAAACAAGAATCAAACTACATGGGAAATACTTCCCAGAATCAACTAGGATCTCATCTTACTAAAAAGTTTTTGCATATCAAAGGAAATCTCCAACAGAGTGAAAAGAAAACTCTTGAATTGGGAAAAAATTTTAGTCAACTGTTCATTAGACAAAGGACTTCTATCTAGACCATATAAAGAATTAAAAAATCAGGCCCCCAAAATTCAAAGACCCAATAAAAAAAGGGGATATGAGATGAATACACACTTCTTGACTGAAGAAATACAAATGGCAAATAAATAAATGAAAAATGTTCATCATCATTGGTCATTAGAGAAATGCAAGTTAAAACAATACCGAGATTCCATCTTATTCCAGAAAGAATAGCCAGGATCAAAATAACCACCAATAAAAAATGCTGGAGAGGCTGCGGGGAAGAAGGAACTCTTCTGCACTGTTGGTGGGACTGTAGACTGGTGTAATCACTGTGGAAATCAGTCCGGAGGTTCCTCAAAAAGTTGGGATTGGCAGTCCCATTTGACCCAGCTATTCCGCTTCTGGGCATATTCCCAGAAGAACTGAAAACATCATACTACAGTGATATATGTGCACCCATGTTTATAGCAGCTCAATTTGTAATAGCTAAATCTTGGAAACAACCCAAATGCCCATCAACTGAGGAATGGCTAAAAAAGATGTGGTATTTTTATACAATGGAATACTACTCAGCTATAAATAAGGACCACCTTGAGGCTTTTATAGGTAAATGGATGTGACTTGAGACTATACTCATAAGTGAAATAAATCAAACTCACATGTGTAAATATGGTATTGTCTCTCTATTGTAAGAAACTGAAAGAACAAATAAGATACAAAGTCTTGTCTTCAATAAATATTGTGAAAGGGTAAGAAACTGCTCAAAGAGGAAAATATAACTCAGGGAAAAGGAGAAAAGAAGGATGAGAAAAGGAAAAAGGTATAAATTTGTATACATACACTTACGATTACTAAGATGATTGTACTACCAATTCTATTAGTTCCTGAAACAAAACAGTTAACGTTCGTAAGATTAGATCAATCTTGCATGTCTATATCTGGTAATTCGACTAACACTTTTGAAGATAACTATGCAAAACAACAAAATTTGTTATGTTCCTACTACTTTGTTTTGAAAGCCTACATTGTTATTGTTTTGGGCTCTTTGTTATTGCTATTTATTTGTGTCTTTTATTTCTTGTTTTTCTTATACTTTGTTTTGCTTTGTTTTGTTTTTCCCTCTAATACAGAAAGGATAGATGTACATGTATAGGCTTATATCTGCCTAGAACTTCTAATGAGTTTACAAGAATTAATTTTATTATGTGTGATGGTATGAACAGCTACATTGAAGAAAATGACATCATGGTAGCCATTGCTGATTTTCTATCATCTTGCTTTGAAGTCCAATAATGCTTTTATTCTTTGTTTTGATTTGTTTTAGTCTGTTTTCTATTATTTGATTTCAATATGTGTGAAGGTATGGACAGCTATTTTGAAGAGAACAAGAGACATGGTAGCCATTATTGATTTCCTATTGTTTTGTTCCTGGTTTTGAAGGCTTGTAAGACTCTCATTCTTTTGTTTTGACTGGTTCTATACTATTTTGTTTTATATTAATTTATTTTGTGTGAAGTTTGGACAACTATTTTGAAGAAAACAAGAGACATTATGGTAGCCACTGTTGATTTCCTGTTGTCTTGTTTTGAAATTCTGTGTTACTTACATTGTTTTGCTCTAATTTACTTTGTTTGGTTTTGTTTTATTCTCTTTAAAGTAAAAAAAATAAATAAACATGTGAAGCTTTTGTGGAGGAAGCTATTTTAAAAAGGAAGAATAAATGGTGAGATATATCTTGGATGAGAAAACTCAAGATTTCTAGATATGTCACTTCTCTCAAAGTCAATTAACAAAGGCTCAAATCAAAAGCCCAATAGAAGTTTTTCAAGGAATTTTTAGAATTCAGAATTTTCTATTTACAAATGAAAAACTACAAAGACCCAGAATAACCAAGAGAAAGCCGGAGAATAGATTTTAGAATTCAGAATTTTCTATTTACAAATAAAAAACTACAAAGACCCAGAATAACCAAGAAAAAGCTGGAGAATAGATGGTACATATCATTGTCAATATTGGTTGCAGGATATAGTTATAAAGACAATTTAACATTTATACAGGGATTAAAAAACTAGTGAAGAGGATAGGAAGTTTAGAAATGCAGACTTCATCTACAGACTCAATATCTGATATAGTAT
>RJWM01050661.1:0-10690 GCA_004363535.1 Dasyprocta punctata
ATTCCAAATTGTATACTAGTGTTTAAGTAACATCAGGCATCCTGGTGTTGGGCAAGAACAAAGCATTTTATCCAACAGTTATTTCACTGATGTCCTGCCAGCTTAGTCCCAGGCAATAGGCAGACAGAAATTAGGAGACACCAGGTGTTGCCTTCCGGGTCTCTTTCCTAGTCATTCTGGCCTCACACAGGCAGCCCTGATACCTGGCACCTGCCTGACTGGAAAACAACGACTGTACCACAGAAGCCAAGAATTCTGCTATCAGAGGAAAGAGCTGGCTCTAGCCAGAAGCAAAGGGAAGCACAGGGCTAGAAAGGCATCTGTCCTGAAGCTCTACAGGCATAGCCCAAGGCCACGGCTTTCCACTGTCACTGGCCTCAACAGGAAGACTTTCCCTCAACTGGGCAGAGTTGTCTTCACAGCCTCAGGCCAGAGACAACTCAGGAAGCAATGACTTCTCCCTAGTTCAAACTTTGTGGTTTTCTAAAGAGCTCACTCTTGCTGCAGAGACTCTAGGTCTTCAGTTTTCTCATCCATAAAAAGGGATACTATTAGTCACCTTGAACAATCCTTAGGGAATAAGCCATAATGTCAGATATTTTTAGTAGTCTTCAGTACACAGTGGTGCTGAGTAAATGGATGTTGTTTCCAAAATGGAAATTTTGTTCCCTACAGTTCAAGATTATATTCCTTTGGAAGAAACCAGTAAAGAACACACTTACCACTGGGCTTGCCAGTTAGTTACCACAGAATAAATAGGAGCTTCCTCCCTTTCCTTCATGAAGTAGCTCAGGTCCCAGCATGTGGCAGCAGACAAGAGGCCATGGAACTATCAGAGAGGCCATGATGTAATGGTGCAGAGCCTGGCTCTAGAACTAGACCACCCAGGTTCAGATCCCAGGGGAGCAAATTATTCCATCTGCCTGTGACTCTGTTTCCTCGTCCATAAAGCAGGACAAATAAAAGTAGCTCAGGGGGCTGCTGAAAAGATTTCATGAGTTCATGCCTACAAAGGTCTTAGTACAGTACCTGGAGCAAGTTTGAGAGACATGGAATATTATTACTTTTATCATCAACATCAGGAATAAGAGGAATAGACGTGGAATAAAATCCCAGAGTAAAATCTAAATATAGGAAGATGACACTCAAGTTCTTGGCAGAAAATTTACTGTACTAAGGAGCAGCATAGTAAGCCCAGCATTTGAGACCAGGAACTGGGTCCCTTTCAGCCAACTCCAGTCTAGGATTTCTTGTGATCATGATAGTATATTTTCCCCAGGCTGTATTTGTCACTGGCCACCTTGCCTAAGAACGACCACTGACTCCAAGGGGCCAGGCCCAGGGTTGCCACATCTAAGAAGACTGGAGCTATCTTTGCACCCCACAAAGCTTGGCTCAAATAGGCCATTTCCTGCACCAGTGATGACCATGTTCCAGACATGGTTCAGCTCCATGGGAAGCACCTTGCGAGTTGGGAAGCTACAGAGTCATACTTTATAATGTACAGGGGTTGCAAAGTCATGCTGCATTACGTGTCACAGCTCCCATGTCCCTCCAGAATCTATAATACAAGCATTTCTAAACAGCCATGGCCTTTTTGTTTTCTTTTTAACTCTGCAGAGGATCAGAGTAGATTTAAACTGTTTCTCTTTCATTCTTCAGTCCCCACCATCCTCACCTGGGGGCGTCTCTATTGTGGCCACATCAGAGGAAGGAATCCAGTCCACAGCATCATTATTCAAAGCTGGTTTATAAGACTAACAATCTCATTGGAGGGGAAGTATTTTAATCTTACAACTCCAACTATGATCCTCTGGGAGTGTCACAAATCAGATAGCAAATTCTACCACAGGAAAATGCAATAACATGGAGTTATTAGCCAATATGCACTCTGAGACTTGAGCATATGAATGTGGGAGCTCTAACATGAATCTTCAAGAGCACCTTGGCTTTGCTCAGGAAAGAGAGAAGATGAGGAGTGTCTCAAGGAACTCTGAAATTACATCTTAAATTAAAAAAAAAATTCCATCCAGCCAAGAGGTGTGAATCCAAAAATATTAGAAATCAGGGCAATGTAAAGTTCTGAGTAGAAAGCCTGGACTTGAGGTTTCTAAGCCTTCAATTTCCAATTTTGATTCCTAAACTCTGCTCATCAAGTAAGATGATGGGCAACATTTTCTCAAAGTGTGAACTGAAGTGTTTGGATTAAACAAAATTAAATATGTTTCTCTACTGAAGGAAGTACTTCTCAGAGCTTTAACAATGGCAATCGTGAATGTGAATTTCCAACATCAGATTTAGTGTGCAATTGTCCCCCAAGTAAATTTACAATTTGGAGAGAGATAGTTTATGGAGAAGAACAGAGGGTCCCACAGGCCACACATCAAGAACCATGAAGTCACGGAATCAAGGAATCAGAGAAAGCAATGCTGCCTGCCCTCTAGAGAAAACCAAATGGGTCCCACACTGAAGCAGCCATATTTATTTGCTCATTGGAAACAAAGAGGTACAAGTGGAACCTAAGATTAAGTAGAGTCACAATAGAAGGTCAGATGCAATTTATTGAACTGGATGCATTTAGAAAACAACAAGACCAAGCACTGGCACCCAGGATGAAAGAATACGTGCCCCAAAGCACCAGGCAAAGACAAAAGATAAATGGGATAACCTATCAGGATCAAGACCTAGAGCCTTTGCAAATCCTGAGTTAGGATCATCCTGGTTATGTAAGAGACACCAAAGGCCTCCAGAGGTTCCTCATTACTGGAAACATTTCATAGAACATGCTAGGATGGAATGCGTAAATGGCTGTAATCAAGAAGCAGGTGCTTACACCTTCTTCTCTAAGTCTGCCCTCACCTTCTCTAAGTACCCCCAATTTGACTGTGCCCCAAACACTTTACAAAGTTTCGCATTCATTCTTCCATTGCATCTTCCTAAGACATGTGCTACTGGTATCTTTGTTTCACAGTTGAGGCTCAGGAATTTCAAGTAACTTTTCTAAGGACATACAGGAAGGAATAAGAGTAGAAGCTCATGTATTTCTTGAAGGAATAAATGAGTGACAAATATTTACAAGAAGTTTTTACAAACATGTTCTTACATAATTTTTAAGGATTGGTTTAGAATATAGTGATGGAGTTTTGATGATTGGTGGACCTTGATGGAAAACGAGAAAGTCACCCTGTACTTTGATAATGGTAGCATCCTTCCCTGTGATTCATCTATCACCAAAAGGCCTGGAATCTTCCCATTCATCAACCACACTCCACTCACCACCACATGGCAAACTGGGTCCAACTATAGGGAGAATCAGTCCTTGCCTAATTTGATTGAGCCCAACCAGCAGTCCCTGGGTTTAACCACAAGCCCAAACTACTCAGTGGCACTTATTACCAATTCCAATAATGAAGCATGCCAGAAAAATCAAATGGAAGGAGATTCTGGCACAGGAAGAGGTTTTTCCTACACCCAGTAAACTTCTCTCAAGAACAGGCAGCTCACTTTCTGTCAGTAGGTTTTCACCACCTCTGCAGAGGACTCTAGAGGGATTGTTACTGTGACACAGGTGGAAAAGCCCTGTAGAGCCACCTGCAGGGAGACGCTGATCCTGTTTCCACATGAAGATCCCACACTATTCCAAATTCTTCCACCTCTCTGCCTCTGCTTCTCCCACTGCCATGGTGTAGACCCCCACATTTCTGGCCTAGACTTCCCAGTAGTCTTCCTCCTAATCTAACCATGTCGATGCCAGCCCCTGTACCCCTCTCATCCCACAAGCCACAGCACCCAGAACAAACTTCTAGTAACAAACCAGACTGCATCACTCCCCTCACTCTAAACTCACCATCAGTTTCCATGCTCACAATATAGAACATCCACATCCCTTCCAGGATCTACAAGGGTCTCACTGGTCCCACTCATCTCAGCCTCACCCACGTGCACTGTGTTCCACCCACATGGGCCTTCTGGCCTCCTGGCTCTTTCTCACTTCATCATTTTTGCACTTGCTGTGACCCTAGGACCAGACTCTTCTTGCCATCCAAATCTCAGCTCAATCATTGCTTGCCATAAAGAAACCTTCCCCAGCCACCCAGGGTTACCACCCTCAACTGTTCCATCATCAGACTGCTACCGAAGTGTTGTATTCTGTCTTTTCCAACAACATTGCTTAAAAATTATCCTGTTTTTTATTTATGTTTTGCCTTCTGCCCCCAATATACCACACACACATGCACACACACACACCTGGATACAGCACCATGAGGACAGGGCCCTGGCCTGTCTCCTTCACTCATACCTCCAAGCCCTAACAGTTCTCAGCACAAGAGGGTTGATTAATGAAGTTAAGTTGAAGAATGAAAAAGAAGACATCAAAGGGTTCTTACATGAATGAAGTGAGATAGTTATAAAGAAATTTATAGAGGCAGTAGCATCCAATAAGCACTTAAAACAGCACATTTCATGTAGCAACTCTAACCCAACATGAGCAATACAATTCAACTTCTTAATTCAAACAGATGGGCAAAGCAGGGATCCCTGAAATCATACGTGTCATAATACAAACCTCCACACTATGTCAACATAAAGCATTTCTTCCTAAGCTATTAATGTGAGGTCAAAGTCTCTATTTGAGTTCCATCTCCAGGTTGAGGTTCCATATCTCTTTTTTTCCTTGATTCATATTCTTTGTTGTGATGAATTGACTAATGTTCAACTTGTAACACCCAGCTGAACTGAATCAGCATGTTTCTGCGTGTGGAAGGTCCATCTAAGGTTTTTTGTCAACAGCATAAAAGATGAACTGGAGGGGAGGATGGTGTGCTGTTGATCTTCCTGGAGAAGCTTGTCACACTGGCTTTCCTGATCTGAACTCGGCTGTTCTCATCATCAGAAGAGCTTGGGTCCTCGCTGTCACTGAGGGTGATAGAATTTCTTTTTCAGGGAGCTCTGTTCCTTATCTTGAGTGTCACTTCCTGGACCCAGGGCAGATTCCTCAACCTGCCGGCACAGATGCTTCATCCTGCTGGCACAGACTTTCTAGCTTCCACCACTGACCTTTGGGGCTTCCAAATGCAGATCCTTCATAGAGACTTGCATGAGACATTGTTGTGGGCTCTAGGCCTCCAACTGGACTCTTGGAGATATTGCCATGGGCTCCAGGTCTTCAACTGGACTCATGGAGAACATCGCCATGGGATCCAGGCCCTAAGATGAACTCTTTAGATTTCTAGTATGTGGACAAATCTCCCACATTCCTTTGCATTTGACTCTTTGGGTGAGCATTATAAAATAATCCTATAAATTATGTGTCCTACATTAAATCTTTTCCCTTGTAAACATAGACTACAACATTTGTGTATCATTTATAATTTCCAGAATTGGCTTTAAAATGGAGAAATTAACTTTAAATGGTGAAATTGCCTAAAAAATGGAAAAAGAACTTAAACTCATTTATGAAACAATATGAATACAAAATTATTCTAGGATTATGCAAAAATGTATTTTAATCTTTATCAGTTGCCCTACCCACAATTAATTTGACAGTCATTTACTGGTAGCAATGGTTTTTTACCCATTCAATGCATGCAACTTGGTTTTACTAAGGAACAACCTTCTTTCACCCATATTTTATCGAATCATTCTATATTTAATTAAATCATGTCAGCACAGCAAGCTCAGGCAGCATAAGAAGGGCTGGAGAGAAACAGCTCATTGACCTTTGGTAAGCCTGCACCCCAGGGGTGGGACAGATGCTCATGGGAGTGAGTACTAGTGCTCCTCCTCTAGCTGTGAGAGCCCAAAGGGATGAAGCCTCAGTGATTAGGCTCTACAGAAGTAAGAGAATGGAAAATACTGGAGAATTTCTAGGTTGGCTGATGACAGATGGGTTAAGAGAGGTTTCATTGTAATAGGATCAGTAATTATAGTTGAAATCAAAGACAATTCAATGGAAATATGCCAAAATGTTTTTCCCAGTAGAGTGTTAATATTCTGCTGAACAATTTCCTGTATCTCTTCAAATTTACGACAGCATCATAAATAATATTTCACAAAAACAGGAAGAAACTGTGCTCTTGGCTGAGTCAAAGAACACATACTGCTGAGAGTTACCACTTCTAGGGGGCCTGGTCTTTAAGGAATTATATATGTTACCTCTGGTCCTCAGGGACACTCTGCAAAGCAGATATGATGATAACCATCTTTACAACTGCACAACTGTGTCCACTCACGGGGGTCAACAGTAACACAGGTCTGTGCTTCAACCTTTTTGCTACCAGGGACTGATTTCATAGAAGACAATTTTTCTATAGATAAGGGCAGGATGGGAGGATTGCTCCAGGATAATTCAAGAATATAACATTTATCATATACTTCGTTTCTTTATATTGTAATGCAGGGTTCTTTGCTAATGTTACTCTGCATTTGCAGCTGTTCCACAGTGTTAGCATCACCTCCTCAGTTCTCCCTCACAATATCAAGTATTAGAATCTCATTAGGAGTATACAACCTAGACCCTCATATGTGCACAGTAAGGTTCATGCTCCTATGAGAATGTAAAACTCAGCTGACCTGAAAGGAGGCGGAGCTCAGGTGGTAATATAAATGCTAGACAAGGCTACAAATACAGATGATGCCTCCTAGCTTGCCCACCATTCACTTTCTGCTGTGTAATTAAGCTCCTAACAGGCCACAGACTAGTCCCAGTCCATGGTTCAGGGTTTAGAACCCATTCACTGGCCCATAAAGCCACCAAATTCAATCAGCATGCCCATAAGCTGGAAGGACATGGATTTGAAGAGCCTCAAACACTGATGAAGTCCTCACTTATATCACTATCCAGCCCTCTGCTTGCAAATTAATTAGAAATAAACTTTTACCTCATCGGTTCTAGCCTTCCCTACTGCCCTTTCACCATTGATGATAACCTGCTATTTCCCTCCTGCACTCACCTGTGGGCTCAAGACTCCCAGATCTCAGACCACTGGACCCAGGGCAACAACTGGTCTCCCCAGTTTAGATCCTCACTTTAGTACCAACAAAGCACATAGCACTGCTGAGATCGGGGGTGCATGAGTAACAAGTAGTGTATATGGAAAGAGGGGCTCCATCACCAAGCAGTAGCAAAACCCCAGTGGCAGCTTCATGCAGATGGAACCCTCCTGAGGGTAGCTCCTAACAGTCCCTACCCTCAAAGGATTTAAGGGTTCCAACTATCAAAGACATAAAGACTCAAACCTAGAGAGCCAGAAGGAAGAGATCAAGAGAAAGGGAACAAAAGCCAAAAGAGAGCCCAAGAACTGTCAAATCTTGGCATCTCCACCACATTCGGTCTCATTCCACTCACTTCTACAAGAAGGCTTAATCAGCAACCACAAAGCAAGTGACAAGGAAGTGCACAGGAAGAGTCATGGTGCAGGTTCTGGAAAAGGAGAAATCTGGGCAGGAAACTTGCATGAGACTGGGCTTCCAGCAAGGTCCCTAACACTAGCAGGCAGATATGGGTTTGCCATCTCAGTTTCATTACTCTCTCCTCAGGTGGCTTCAGGCACGTGTCTGAACCTCTCCAAGGCTTCATTTCCTCACCTAGAAAAGCATGATAGTAACACTGCCCCCTAGGACTGGGGAGGCTGAAATGAGCTGATACAGGCCAGTATGTAGGCTAGTGACAATGTATGGAAACATTCTTGGTTGTCACAACATGGCTGGGAAGTAAAGGGAGGTGCCCAATTGGCATCAGTTGGTAGACATCAGAAGCCAAGGATGCTGGTATACACAGATAATTGTCCTACAATACATAGGGCAACTTCCATGACAAGGGATAATCCAGTCCAATGTGGCAGTGGTGTCAAGGCTGAGATGCCCTGCCAATGATCCAATGTACAGAAAGCAAACTTCAGTCCCCACACCCTCAGTGACTTCCTAATCCTTTTTCTAGACAGTGCATTTCATCAGGTAAGAAGCCAGAGATGTCTGTTCTTACATTCTCTGCTCAAATGCAGAAGGTACCACAAAGGGCACTGGGCTCTCTGCAAGCTGGAAGCTTGTCTCCTCTGTGCTCCCCTCTAGGGATGCACCCTAGAATAAGCCCTATCTCAGCCCGGACACCAGATAGAACAGCAAGTCTGAGGAGGCTTACTTCGGAGAGTCACTGGCCTTGGAAAACGCCTCTGTGAATTCCTCTCCTATTTGGACCCACAGAAATAAAATAAATGATTCTTCCATGGGGCCCTAAGTATGCCATTTCTCCCAGACTTGACAACAATCCTGTATTCAGAGGATAGGAGTCAGAATTCATTACTTCTCTCAATTATTCAACAAACATTGGTTTGTTACTCTGGTTTGCACAGTGCTCTAACAGTCTATGTTAGGAAAAAATTCAGTGTTATTAATTTTCAAGCCCTGTAACTATTTAACCAAGATACCAATGGAAATGAATAAGTAACAGAAGGAAAGAGATGTTTAAATCTCACAGAACCTCGGATGTGACCAGCTTCATTTTAAATGGTGAAAATACCCATTTGATGAAGTGGTAAAAGTTAATATTATTCTATTATTCACTCACTCTTTATTAGGGCCTCAGAAGTAATTCACTGAGTTTCCAAAGCACAGTATTTTCTGAGATGTTATTCTTTTATGAGCAAACTATTCCAGCACACAATCTGCCTACATTATACAATAATGCATCTTCCCCAGAGATGGCCCAAGTGAAGCTACTTATTTTTCATTTCAACATTCAATAGGGCCTGTTTCCACATTGCTTGAGCATGTGAGAGGATGCAGGGGAAAGTGCCTAAGAATTTTAAGTTCCTGAACAAATGTTGGCCCCTACTATCAGTATCAGCCATCATAATTTCCAGATTCCTGGGGGCGAGCAAATGAGACTTAACTTTGTATTTTCAAGTGCTGGACTCTGAGTTGCTGTGATTGTTTTCTTTCTCACTTTCTCCTCTGACCTTACATACTGCCTTGTCTGCTGCCATCCAGGAGGATTTTAGAGACCTCAGAGAAGGAGACCATCAGTGGAAGGAGCCAAGAAGCAGCCTTGGACATGGTCCAGGGTGTCTGGCCCGAAGCAGGAAGTCTGTAAGAACACACCCATAGTTCTGAACATAGCGCCTGTCTGAGGACAAAGTACCTACTCCTGGGCTCAGCTCAGCACCTCATAAAGCAAGGCTCAGACTGAATAAATAAGACCTATCTCTAAAGGGAAGTAAGGCTTGCAGGATTTATGTGCTCCTGGGGCCCCTTGCGAACAAGTTTAAATCAACAGAGCCTCTTTTCCCTTCTGTGGGCACCTGACTTGGTTCGAAAAGTGGGAATGAAAGGCCCCTCTGTTTTTCTGGGGTGTTCTTGGGCCTGGCTGGTGGTCAGAAGCATATGTGGCCTTTGAGCGGCCTTGATCCCTGTTCCTTTCTGGGAAGAAGAACTCAGGAACAGAGACAGGAGGCCTCCGCCACACTCTGCTGGCTTCTGCGTAAAGGAAATCAGGTAGCAAGCAAGAGCCAGGACAGGAATGGAGGAGACAAGTCATTGACAGGAACAGCTGGGGCAAAGAAACCAGATGTGGGCTGTTGTCTGCAGCAGGACAGCCTGCTGCATAATTCATCTACAGTAGTTCTGTTTATATGTCTGTTTTTAAGGTTAATCATTTGTGTGTTTGATCGAGGCCTCCTCCCCTGATGTCTTCTTTCAACACATGAACAGGATGCTTGGTATGAAATGCAAACATCCTCATTTGGCAGACATAGCGTTTGCTAAATTATCCTTCCAGCTGCAGATAAGTTGTGACATTTGTAATAAGTTGCCAGTCATGAGAGACACAGCATATCCTCAGAGAAATTCACAGCCAAATTTCTCACCAGCCTCAGTCTTTCACTGTCTTAGAAAGAAGGGCACTTTCCAGTCCAAGACATGAAATATTTACAAAGCAAGCACAAATATTCTTTTCTTGGGAGGTTGGTCAACTGTGTAAGGACCAGCTTAGATTCCAGTCCCTTGAAAATGTTTGCAGCATATATGCACTGATGGATTCATAACTTGGGCCATTTGAAAGTAGCAAAAGCTTTAGCAGCTGAGGTCTAGTTGGTGGTGACCATTTTTTTCAAATCCATTTTATTTAAAGATAAAAATGAAGAAGAAAAAGAAGAAGGAGAAGGAGAAGAAGAAGAAGAAGAAAAAACTACAACAAAGAGCCCATATTTTGTCTCCAGATTCCTCTCTCTGCTTCCAGGCCACCATGATATGCTCCACCGAACGATCCCCATCATGGTAATCTGCCTTCCCATGGGCCCAGGAACAATCAAGGCAAGTGATTATGGACTGAAACACCTGAAACCATGAGCCAAGATAAATATTTCCTCCCTTTAAATTGTTTATGTCAGGTATTTTTATCATAGCCACACAAAGCTAACACAAAAAGGAAACCAGTTGCTTACATCTGTCTGCTGTGATGAATCACAAAATTCATGGTGAGAGACCATGAATATCAAACAGCAGACAGAGAAGAACAGAGACCATCAAGTGAATAGTAGTGATTACTAGATGCTGGAATATACTACTTCTCCTAAAGATGATACATACACACCATTTGTGCCAATGCTGACCACTAGTGTTCCCACAGCAGACATAAATAATCCAAGTACTCTTTCCAGATTCACCCTGAAACAACCTGCTCAACAAGAGCTCT